>WITN01001764.1:0-13583 GCA_015025155.1 Lactarius quietus | reverse complement strand
AGGACGGTTGCCAGTGCATCCTGAGGATGGACGCCGGATAAGCCCGGTTTCAGGGGAAACCATCCTGAGGTTGTTGCCAGTGCATCCTGAGGATGCTCACAGAGAAGCCCGGTTGCAAAATAAATACCGTGCAATGGGCCAAGATCAACGCATGTTCAGTACCTGAACACGGTCATACAGCGGTTCACAGCGGTTTCACACGGAGTTACAACTCGAATTTAAACTCATTTATTATCTGTCCCCGTCCCTAGTTTCATTTATAAATAATGCCAATTTAAAATGGGACTGGCTGGCCTCAGGACGGGTCGCACTTCCTGGCGGTGTAGCCCAGTTGTCGCGACCACGGCGCCACTTCCCCAACACCTTAATGACAAGGGCAGCATTGACGGAATTGACCACGATATTATGATAACCGCGACGACGATAGGCGCGATGTAGCAGCGACAATATGACGGCCGCGTTGCAATGACAAACCCAACGAGGCGACCGGCGCGACCACAAGAATGCGGGGCGCCAACTACAATGACGAGGCGACTGACAGGCACAAGCACAATGTGGGCAATGACGGTGATGGTGACTGCGTGTTCACGTCCACGGTCGCAACAATGACTGCGATGTGACAACGGCCGCGACGAATAACTGACGAAGATGGCGATAACGGCGAGAGCGATGATCAGTAACGACGATGCGACGACGATGGCTACAACGGTAGCGACGCGACGGCGCTGCCAGTGTGGTGACTACGGGTACAGCGACAGCAAGGATACGAGGTAACCACTGATTAATAGCTATATAATACTGCCATATTACTACAGTGCTTTTTGTTCCTGCAGATCCGCAAAGCCGTGACCCTGCCTCATGGAATTCTCAGAAGCTGACCAAGAAGCTGACAGCCCGGGCCGCGGCTTTCATGCTAAGTGAGTTAAGTTCTTGGCTTCGTGTACCGGACCTGCAGATCAGTGAGCGTAAGGCCAAGGACAACTTGCATGTCGTAAGGCTGTTTAGGCCGAGGCTACGATTGCTGTCTCCAAGGTGATTCTAAGCCTGATCATGAGAAATATCAAATCGCTTCAATCTTATCACAGCCAGAGTACTGGATCTCTGGATCTCTGGTGTAACTGGCCCTGCACGCAAGCTTTTGGTGGAGATCTTCCCAAAACAGGCCCACCAGAGCTTTACGCCACACATCCTTCAACTTCTATCCGAGTCGTGCCACACGCTCTGGTCCTATCTCTTAGGCGACAAGATTGCGACTTGGTTTTCTTATCAGCACGACAATATCATAGATAACTTTTTCAAATTTTATAGATAGGCGAGATGGTGTTTACTGTGGTGAGCTTATATTGATGGATATCAGCAATTATTGACTCGTTAGCCCCGCTATTGCGTTAGTGATAATTTAGCAAGGTATTATCTCGCACTAACACGGGACGTTTTTCCTGATGACTGCACTGACCTTATTTTCTTTACCGTAAGGACCAACCTTGGGCCTACGCTCACCTCACCGCAATCGACACCTTTTCCTCACCACTCCGACTCCACGCCAACGCAGACACTAGTATGAAGACCTAGGCAATCCTGAGTTCACTGAGATAGTATTTCCTTATACGATTGATAATATACATGAGGCATCGAGGCTTCACCTTGTTGATACACCAACGAGCCCGGCCGTCTGTTTTCGTTCTCGCTCTTCTCATCTGTGAGACTCCGAGGCTCTGTGTTTTCTCGATCTCGTAGGCACTGGCAACAGTCTGTTATCAATAAGCGCCCTTGACTTTGTCTACTCGTCTCGCTAGTCTGCGCTTCCCCTTGGGTCGACTCACACTCTCTATCACGTCAGCGTCCGTCTACACTGTCCTCTACTGCTAACAGCTAGGCTGTCGACCTTACAATCCGGGTCAGGCTGACCTTTTTCCAGGGTTGATTGTATTTCTGGACCCCCCTTTAACGTCCATATACTATATGCACACGCGACTGGCTGTTCCTAGGCGTGTCCCGAAACGTTTTTTTCTCTGTTAAAAAAATCAGGAGAGGGATCGGAGTCGAAGTCTGTTGTGTAAAATACACTGCGCGTGGATAACAACTACATTCACTAACAACTTTCAAGGGTGTCACTGACACGACTTTTACATCTCCTGTTTTTACAGACCTAACGTTTCCGAAACAAAGAATGAATTTGAGACACCTGCATAAAGAACAGAAACCTGCCGTGCTCGACACTAAATTCAATTAAATGGTCCATTCCATCAGCAACACGACCGAGTCCGACATTCCGCCCCATTTCCCGACTCTTTTTGAGTCACCCGTTACTGCGACCGGGAAGGCAGTCTAAGGGCTAACACAGTTGGCGGCAACGTTTTGAAGGTCAGCTGCATTCTCGACTCATTAGCATTCCGACGGCGACATAAAGAAGAAAGAAACTGACCCGTGTTCTGGATGGCATCGCAGCAGAGCGACTGATGATTGCCGCTACGGTAATAGTACGTCAGCCATCTAATGTGAATTAGGAGGTCGAGAGGGTACAGTACCATCCCTGCTCATCGGCAGCAGCGCAGTTCAATCCCACGTTGAGATTCTCGCTCACGTCGGAGTCCAGAGAATGGAGCTCAGTTTGCTGTTGAAGCGTCAGAGCGCCGAATTTGACGGTGGAGCCGCAGCAGGTCGGGGTGCCCGTGCTGCAACTAGGGACAACATCCCGAGCATTAAATTGTTGACTCCGCCCCCCGATTGATGGGTTTTGGGTTGGGTTTGGCATGGAGGGGACTTTTCTGGCAGCATCGACGCTGGTGGCCAAAGCAATGGCGGCGACGAAAGAGATGATGGATTTGTTGAAAAGCATGATTAAGAGTGTGTGCTATGAAGGCGGTTATAGTAGTCTTCTAAGGTGTGTTCAGTGTGGGTAGTAGTGAGGAATCTGGAGGGACATCGGACCTCCTTTTATAAGATTTCGTCCATGAGGGTGGGAAAGAGACAATTCTGGCGAAGACAAGTGCACTCGGCGTCGATGAGACGAAGAAAGATACCGAAACGGGGAAGAAAGTGTCCGCGGCACACATGTCACCAAGGCATTACGTTCTAACCCAACGAAAATAGAAATATGCTGTTTGCCACTGATCGTCTCGGAGCAAATACTGTAGTATGATCCGCATATTTGTTTGAGTACCCGAGCGCAGTCATAGAATTCCGTGCGACGCTTGCAGTGGACGAACGGAGCATGAATACCGTTACGAGGAGTCGAGGTGGACATTACTAAGTTAAGCACTTGCGCATTGGACTTGAAGATTCAACACGCCAACCCGGGGATTGATACTGTCATCAGGAAAAACCCACCCAGTAAAACCCGTTTTAATTACCAATAAACCCGTGTCCACCAATCGCACTAAAATATGAGCGAGCACGCGTTGCCTAGTCGGAGCACTTGGGCGGCATAAGCTCCGGAATGCGCGGGGAGATAAAGCGCTTCCGAAGGGCTACATTTTGCATTTCCCGGTGCAGCGCCGCGGGAAGTGCTTAACAAACTGCGCGGGGTATGACCTCGTTCTCTCAACATTCCTGTAAAGCTGGTATGATGTACCTGGAAAGATTATGGTGCGCTGGTTGACGATGAAAAGGACAACGACGAAGTGTCCAGCCGTGTACCACACGCACTTCCGAAGAAGAAAAAGAAGAGTGACGATCCACTACAGCCTACCCCAATTATCCGACTACATGTAACGCCTCGAAGCCGGCGACTCGGCGAGGGTACCACCGGAGAAGACTTTAAGATTTCAGTACCGAGGATTTGTTGTCATGGACACGTTGGTATTCGGTGAGCTTCGCTGTGTGTCAGAGATAGATGTGTGGGGCACGCCATAGTTTTCAAGCTGAGAGATGGATGAGCGTGGCACAAACTAATTGACGATGTGCACACGTGACTGGCTGTTTCTAGGCAGATCGGAGTCGAAGTCTGTTGTGTAAAATGCACTGCACGTGGATAGCAACTACACTCACTAACAACTTTCAAGGGTGGCACTGACATGACTTTTACATCTCCTGTTTTTACAGACCGTATACTGTAGTAACTGCTTTTGTGCGCGGAATAATTATGTTATTCGGTACCATGTAACCTCCGTCGCTCTTCAAGGTGCACTAGCCGTCTGTACTGTTGCGTGTCGCAATTTAAAAAAAAAAAGGAAACAGCCTGACGTGGAAATGGACCCCTCACACAGACTTAACGTTTCCGAAACAAAGAATGAATTTGGGACACCTGCATAACGAACAGAAACCTGCCGTGCTCGACACTAAATTCAATTACATGGTCCATTCCATCAGTAACACGACCGAGTCCGACATTCCGCCCCATTCCCCGGCTCTTTTTGAGTCACCCGTTACTGCGACCGGGAAGGCAGTTTAAGGGCTAACACAGTTGGCGGCAACGCTTTGATGGTCAGCTGCATTCTCGACTCGTTAGCAAAGTTCCGGCGGCGACATAAAGAAGAAAGAAACTGACCCGTGTTCTGGATGGCATCGCAGCAGAGCGACTGATGATTGCCGCTAGGCCCGCTACTGTAATAGTACGTTAGCCATCTAATGTGAATTAGGTGGTCAAGAAAGTACAGTACCATCCCTGCTCATCGGCAGCAGCGCAGTTCAATCCCACGTTGAGATTCTCGTTCACGTCGGAGTCCAGAGAATGGAGCTCAGTTTGCTGTTGAAGCGTCAGAGCGCCGAATTTGACGGTGGAGCCGCAGCAAGTCAGTGCGCCCGTGCTGCAATTGGGGACAACATCCCGAGCCTTAACTTGTGGACCCCGCACCACGAGGGTTATGACTGGGTCTTTGGGTGGGTTGGGCCCGGAGGGGATTTTTCTGGCTGCAGCGAGGCTGGTGGCCAAAGCAATGGCGGCGACCAAAGAGACGATGGATTTGTTGAAAAGCATTGTTAAGAGTGCATGCTATGAAGGCGGTTGTAGTAGTCTTCTAAGGTGTGTTCAGTGTGGGTAGTAGTGAGGAATCTGCAGGGACATCGGACCTTCTTTTATAAGATTTCGTCCATGAGGGTGGGAAAGGGACAATTCTGGCGAAGACAAGTGCACTCGGCGTCGATGAGACCCCGAAATGGGGAAGAAAGTGTCCGCGGCACACATGTCACCAAGGCATTACGTTCTAACCCAACGAAAATAGAAATCTGCCGTTTGCCACTGATCGTCTTGGAGCGAATACTGTAGTATGATCCGCATATTTGTTTGAGTACCCGAGTGTAGGAATTCCGTGCAACGCCTGCGGCGGACGAACGGAGCATGAATACCGTTACGAGGAGTCGAGGACACTACTAAGTTAAGCACTTGCGCACCGAACTTGAAGCTTGAAGATTCAACACGCCAGCCTAGGGTTGATACTGTCATCAGGAAAAACCCATCCCGTAAAACCCGTTTTAATTACCAATAAACCAATGTCCACCAATCGCGCTAAAATATGAGCGAGCCACGCATTGCCCAGTCGGAGCACTTGGGCGGCGTAAGCTGCGGAATGCGCGAGGATATAAAGCGCTTCCGATGGGCAACATTTTGCATTTCCCGGTGCAGCGCCGCGGGAAGTGTGTAGTATCAAACTGCGCGGGGTATGACCTCGTTCTTCTCAACATTCCCGTAGAGCTGGTATGATGGACCCGGAAATATTATGGTGCGCTAGTTGATGAAGAAAAGGACGACGACGACGCGTCCAGCCGTGTACCACACGCACTTCCGAAGAAGAAAAAAAGAAGAGTGACGATCCACTATAGCCTACCCCAATTATCCGACTACATGTAACGCCTCGAAGCTGGCGACTCGGCGAGGGTACCACCGGAGAAGACTTTAAGATTTCAGTACCGAAGATTTGTTGGCATGGGACACGTTGGTATTCGGTGAGCTTCGCGTGTGTCAGAGATGGATGCGTGGCGCATGCCATAGTTTTCAAGCCAAGAGATGGATGAGCGTTGTAAAACCGCCAAGCACGTGTCAATGATTACACCATCGAGCATCCCCTAGCCCGGTTGTCGCGACGACGGTGCCAGGAAATCTTCCCAAAACAGGCCCACCAGAACTTTACGCCACACGTCCTTCAACTTCTATCCGAGTCGCGCCACACGCTCTGGTCCTGTCTCGGGTGCCAATAGTATATAACTCGGATGGCTTCTGTCGCGAATCGCGATCAGTGCACGCCCTTTTCACATCCCGACCCTGGCTCGTTGGCAAGCTTAAAAGCCCGTCGCATTTCGCAATGCTTCGAGCATTGAAACCCCTCCACTCAATGCATTCTGGGCTTTTTCCACTTTCCTGCTCTCGAGTGGCCGCCACAGTTTTGCTGGCCATTGCATCCGTGCGCATACATCAATAGCCCTAACTAAATACGTATTCACGTGAAACCCTTGTTCACAGTTGACATCTGCTCAAGCTAGCGTTAAGCAATATGTGCCCATGTACGCTAACTGGCAGTGCGCGGGTTGTTTCTGGTAAGCACATACGCTCTTACTCTTCGTTCGAGGCGGAGATATGACGGATGTGTGTGTGTTCGCGAACAGCGACTGGAATCCCATAGTGATGGCTCGAATACGGAAGTAACCGCCCCAGGCGGTCTAGGCAATGCCTCTGTCGAGAATTGCATTGGAGAATGTAATCTTTGAACTTCGTTGGAGCAGGTACGGAGTAACGGGCATACTCTATGTGTTCTACTTATTTCGATGAGCTTCCCTTCTCTGACTAAACTTCACTCTTCAAGGGTGTCGCAATGCGTTCAGACCTGGCACCGACTCAAATACGTGATTACTGTGGTGGTAATGGTGCTCTCCTCGTGTACTATGCTTCGTAATAGTTGGCTCGTCCGACTCACATACTACGACAAATAGCGTTTGGGAAGGCTCGTGTAAAAAAGTAGCCTGCAAGGGTAATGGGAAGAGTTTGTGGATGTTGCCATTTTGCAGTGCAAGTACTGTGATCCTGGTGACTTGATCTGCTCTGTAGCACAATGTTTTTCACGCATTTAACAACCAACGCAGACGCTACTACACAGGTAGTGACCGTAGTATTATAATGACTGCCAGTGTGTGACCACACTGGCAGGCGGGCGTGTCGAAGGAAGCAGTCATGGTTCGGACAGCCTGGGTTACAAGTAAGAATATGGCCGTGGGGGTTTGCCTGGTAAGGTCGATTAAGAAGAAATAGTCTGGCACAGTATCGCATGGAGCGATGGCAGAGATTTTATCAGTGCACCCGAGGTTCGATGCAGATGAGATGTCGCAGAGGCCGACGAGGTCGTCCCTGTACAGCCTGTGCTTCCCGAAAGAATGTATCTATTAAGCAACAATGGCAACCCCCGGGCACGGTTTCTAAATTGGCCGTCAGTTGGGTACTCAGGCATGGACGGTACAGAGTGGAGGAGAGAAGGGAGGGACACACGGACACCAAGAAGATTCAAAGATCTTCTTTCCAGAAAGAAATATCAGACCTTTTTTGCTTTTGTTTTAGATAAACTAATAGGACGTCTTTGGTTACCAGTCACGGAAGTGTGTGCACTTGTAAAGGCCGTAGTACTGGTCGCAGGCGGCGTGGAGGGAGGTATATGCGGCCTCCTGGCTGGCACAAGAAATAGTTCAAGGCTTTTGCCAAAGACTCGCTGCGCTCTCCATCTTGAAGTTCTGCCAATGCCAGTGACCCGAAAACCTGCGAAATTGTGGACGGTGTGAGCCACCTGTAAGTTACTCGTGTTTGCTTATTGCTGGAAAGAAGCTATGCCTACTACAGGATGCAGGGAAGATGGGCTGGCACTGGCCATTTCCAGAGCGGCAGTCCCGCCTACCCGGTCATCTCTGCTCGCGGAGAGGACAGCCACGCGGACCTGTATATCTGCCAGTTCTAGCAATCGCAGTCTCTGTCAGAGTTTGACCGAATGGTAGCCAGCGAGAACACGTGAGCACTGTAGCGCAACGGCGCCTGCACATTACACTCCGTTACTATGATAGAATCACACCTCAGCGGCAGTAGAGACGGAAACCAGTGAAGCAGAAACTCCTATTCATTGCATTCATTTTATCTCATTGAGCGTGCAGGGTCTTGGTGAGTTTTTGTTTGAACCTGCTGCGTAGCACCGAGAACCGACTGAACAGCCTTTGCGTTTCAACCTGAGACACTGAGACAGTTTTTGAGAGACTGGCTGTCGTAAGCTCGAGTGGTTCAACCAGATGGGAGGAAAAAACTACAAAGGAGGGCTTAGTAGCGTAGAGTGACCAGTTGTTTTCCTCAAGAGGAAAAATAAGGAATTGGAGGAAGAACAGCATTCTGAGCCGGTAGAACATGATGAGTTGAATATGAGGAACACGGTGACTTCCAAATCTGGGTCTGCTTGTTAGCGTCCACTCAGCTGGCGGCGGGACGCCACTTTCCCACTGGCAGTCACTGCCACTCGTTTTGACTTTCACCTCACGGTAAGAGCTTAAGACGCAAAGATTCCGAGAGGGACGTTGAGACATTACCCAAACGTGCATCCCTTGATACTGGCAAGAAATTCCGGCAATTTCAGTCAAGCAACTGTGACTAGTACCAAGTGACCTCTTCAGCGCTTTCAGCGCCGGCTCCTTGTTGTCCTTAACAATATCATAATGGTTTGGAACACACTATTCCAGACTTCCACAACGAAAAAATATGCTGAGAGAGAGGGGTTTATGCGATTCATGGCCGCTAGAGCACTGAGCAGATAATAGATGCTGCCCAATGAAGAGGAGTTGAAGCTGACAGGTGCCCAGGCCTATGATTCAGAGCCAAATGATCCTCGAAACCGGCACAGGATCAAGAGCTCTATTGAGTAACTGTTGAGAAAGAAAGACAAACAGTTTGATTTATCACGGTGTAGGCTATCTTCGGGGGAAAGATGTTAGAGCGAATAATCCTGGTGAGGACGTGCACACACACAATCAGACTAGGCTTACATACGCTGACCTCAGGTAGGAATTTAGAGTATTTCTGCTTCTCTTGGACCGTGGTTCCGGTGCGGGACCGACATTTCTTGCTGTGGAAACGAAATGACCCTGCTGCACAAGCTCCTGCAGGCTCGAGAGAGAACAATTACTGAATTTGAGATAAAAGGGTACAACGAATGACAACTGCGAGGCTCGCCACTAAATTCAATTATATGGTCTGTGGGCAACACCACTAGATTCGACATTCCGCCTGAGATTTCACCACCCGCTCTCATTCCCCGACTCTTTTTGACGCACCCGTTGCGACTGGAAAGGCGGTCTAAGGGCTAAAACAGTTAGCGGCGACGCTTTGAAGGTCAGCTAATTAATATCGACTCGTCAGAAAAGTCCTAACGGCGGCATAAAGAAGTAATACACTGACCCGTGTTCTGAATAGAATCGCAGCAGAGAGGCTGATCAGTGCCGCTAGGATAGTAGTATATTAGCCAACTAAGTGAGTGCGGAAGTCAAGAGAATATAGTACCATTGCTGCGCATCTGCAGTAAAGCAGATCAACCCCACGTCGAGACCCTTGGTCACGTTGGCGTCCAGGGAATGGAGCTCATCTTGTTGTTTGGGCGTCAGCGCACTGAATTTGACGGTGGAGCCGCAGCAGGTCGGGATGCCCGTGCTGCAACTGGGGACAACATCCCGAGCATTAAATTTTTGACTCCGCCCCCCGTTCGATGGGTTTTGGGTTGGGTTTGGAATGGAGGGGGGGTTTACGCCAGCGGCGACGCTGGTGGCCAAGGCAATGGCGGCGACGAAAGAGATGATGGATTTGTTGAAAAGCATTGTTAAGAGAATGTGGTGTGAATTCTATTGCAGTAGTCCTCTGGGGTGTGTTTAGTGTGGGTAGTAGTGAGGAATCTGAAGGAACATCGGACCCCCTTTTATAAGATTTCGTCCACGACAGTGGGGAAGGGACAATACTGGCAAAGGCAAGTGCACTTCGACGAGACAAAGAGAGACCCTGAAACGAGGAGGAATTTGTCCACGGCACACATGTCGTCAGAGCTTGCCGTTCTACTTCAACTAAAATAAACGTATGCCGTTTGACACTGATCGTCTCCTCGGAGCAAATAGTATGATCCGAATATTTGTGGAGTACCCAAGCGCAGTCATAGAATCCCGTGCGATGCAGCGGACGTCTGCGGCACAGATATCGTTACAAGGACACTACTGAGCCAAGCACTTGTGCATTGAACTTGAAGCTTGAAGATTCAACACGCCGACCAGGGTTTGATACTGTATGTCTTCCAGTTCCAGCAGCCACAGCCACAGTCAGAATTTGGCCAAATGGTAGCCAGCGAGAACACATGGGTTGCACAACGGCGCCTGCACTCCGTTACTATGCTAGAATCGCACCGCGGCATTAGAGAGATGGAAACCGGTAAAGTAGAAACTCCTATTCATTGTATTCATTCAACTTCATTGGGAGTGCAGATCTTGGCAAGTTCATGTTTGAACCTACTGCATAGCACCGAGAACCGGCTGAACAGCCTTTGCGTTTCAGCTTGAGACAGTTGTTGAGAGACTGCGTGTCGTCAGTTCGAGTGGTTCAACCCTGGGAGGAAAAAGCTGCAAGGGAGGGAGTGAACAGTTGTTTTCTTCAATGATATAAGCAGGGAATTGGAGGAAGAACAGCTTTCCGAGTCGGTAGAACATGATGAGCTGAACATCATCAACACGTTGACTTCCAAATCCGGGTCTGCCTAGCAGCGGGCCGCCACTTTCCCATTGGCAATCTCTTATTGACTCTCACGTGTGTCACGTTACGTAAAGACGCAGAGAGGTACGATGAGGCATCACCTAAACGTGCATCGATTGATACTCGAAGAAAATCTGGCAATTTTCGGTCAAGCAACTGTGGCTAGTACCAAGTGACCTCCTTGTTCAGTGCTTTCAGCGCTGGCTCCAAGTCCTCGTAGTCTCTAACAATACCATACACACTCTTCCAGACTTCCAGCACTAAAAAAAGTGCGAGAGGATGTTTTATACCGTTCGTGGCCGCTAGAGCCTAGAGCGGCTGATAGATTTTGCCCAATGAAGAGGACATGACGCTGACTCGGATACGTGCCTATGATTCAGAGCATAGCGACCCTCGAAACCGGAACGGGATCAAGATATTTATTGAATAACGAGAAAAGAAAAACAGAAAAACGGTTTGATATGTCACGGTGGATGTTATCGTCGGGGAAAGATGTCAAGGCGAAATATCCCGGTGAGGACGTGCACACTATCAGACTAAGCTTACATACGCTGACCGCAGTCAGGAATTTAGAGTATTTCCGCTTCTCTTGGTCCATAATTCCGGTGCGGGACCGGTGTTTCTTGCTGTAGAAAACAAATGACCGTCGAAACTAGCCTGCACAATTACTGAATTTGAGATAAAAGGGTATAACGAAAACAACTGCGGGGTTCGACGGTACATTCAATTAAATAGTCTATTCCACCGAAACCGACATTTCGCCTTATTCTCCGACTCTTGTTGAGACACCCGTTACTGCGACTGGGAAGGCAGTCTAAGCGCTAACGCAGTTGGCGGCCACGCTTGAATTCGTCATGAGGGTGGGAAAGGACAAGAGTGGGGAAGATAAGTGCACCAGCCGTCGACGACGAAGAGAGATCCAGAAATGAGGAGTAGATTGTCCGCAGCACATGTCGTCAAAGTTCGGTGTTCTACCCCGAAAAAAAGAAGTATGCCGTTTGCTAGATCGTCTCTGAGAAAATAATATGAACCGAATATTTTTGTTGAGCACCCGAACGCAGTCATAGAATTTTGTGCGACGCTAGCACGGCACGGTGGCCGTTACTTAAGCACCAATAAGCCAAGCACGAATGCATCGAGCTTGGAAATTCAACACGTCGACTTGAACTTCACATTGTAGGTCTACCAGTTCCAGCAGCGACAGTCACCCTCAGAATTTGACCAAATGATAGCCAGCGAGAACGCATTGAGGGCGCAAGGGCGCCTGAGCACACCGTCACTAGAATCGCACCGCAGTAGAGAGATGGAAACCAGTAAAGCAGAAATTCCTATTCATTGTATTTATTTAAATTCATTAGGTGTACAGGGTCTGGGAAAGTTCTCGCGTAGACATGCTGCGTAGTACCGAGAACCGGCTCAACAGCTGTTGCGTCTCAACTTGAAACTGTGAGGCGTCTGAGAGATTGCATGCCGTAAACTCAAGTAGTTCAGCCAGACGGAAGCTTTCCAGTGGTGGCTTAGTGTGACCAGTTGTTTTAGAAAAAAGAGGGAACTGGAGGGAAAACAGCGTTCCGAATCGGTAGAACATGAGCTGAACACGACCGGTTTTTGTCTTAGATACATGCTCCAGGATACAAATGAAATCAAAAAAAAAAAAAAAAACATGAGCTGAACATCATAACGAACACGGAGCAGGTCTGATTACTGTCTGATTGACGTGATTACTCAGCTAGTAGCGGGCCGCCGCTTTCCGTGTCACTGCCACTCTTAGTCAGTTCCTAACTTAGTCACTGACGGTGTTGGTTTTCTGCCAACCAGAGACCCTATGTCGTTGTCGTTTTCCTGGAAATATCTGGCAGACACTAGATGAATTGCTCAGCATCCTGGACGAAACCTACCAGCACGCCCAGCTGGCAATCGATAAGGAAAAACGGGCATTTGCTCACCGGAGTCACCGCCTGTTTCGATGCCACGATTTCGGTTCGTGATTGGTTCCCTTAGCATACGGGAGCCAGCGGAAGTTATTGTAGCTCGGGTCAACGCCAGGGCTAACCCCAATTTCACTGCGGGTTTACGCGTTTACGCTCGGACCACAAGCTGTTCTATCGGCATGCTCCACTTTAGTCGCCGTCGTCCACCTCGGCGGCCCTGGGTGAGTGCCAGCCCACCCTCTCCCATCTCTTCCTCTTTTTCACTCCTGGAGCAACATACGCACGCGAAAGCATCTCTGGAAATGATTTACTCACAAGAGTGAGGCCCTTATCCTCAATCCCTCAGGCCTCAGCGCTCGCCCGGGGACTCATCGTGACCTTAGCTGGACTGACCATATGGTCACTCGGAGGACTGAAGCACGTCTGCGCTGACAATCTTTTCCTTGAATAGGTTACAATAAAGGCCAGCCTTGGTCTACGCTCACTGCTTCGCGATTGTGCCATTCCGACGGTACCGTTCTTCTCGCTCTTATCTGTATATCCCTCATCGTAAGCGCCAGTGACCATCTGTTATCTACAAGCGTCTTTATCTACTCGCCTCGCTCATCTACACGTCTCCTTTGGTCGACGCTCCCGTTCTCTCTTACCTCGTGGCGACCCATCTACATTATCAGCTTCTCGGCCATAGGCCTTACAACCAACCAGGAGGGGCCGATATTTTTAGGATCACTAACTGTACAGTCAGTACCACTTATTGCAGACCCCTATTTAACTGCCTTCGAATGTCTGTATGTATGCACCCGCGACTGGCTGTTCCCAGGCATGTGTCTCGAACACAATATTTTTGTTAAAAAAATCGGGAGAAGAATCGGTGGGGCCCACGTCTGTTGCGTAAACTACACCGCGCGTAGATAGCACCTGCGTTTCACCAACAACTTACAAGAGTACCGTGACTGTGTGATATTCCTATG
>WITN01001763.1:0-13600 GCA_015025155.1 Lactarius quietus | reverse complement strand
AACAAGCCAATCCAACCGCTGAAACTCACATAAAAGCAGGCTTCATCGGAACTCCAGGAAACGCATCCCCTGGACCCTTCCATACTATGTCTCATGTCCCACTCACCGTTATCAACATTGACGAGCTCCCATACGTCGACACCCTCGCCACCTATGATGGCAACAACAACGTCGACGACCAGTTCTGCTCAGAGTTCGAGCACGTCAGAGCCGTCGCTGAACGAGACCAAGCCGCCCGAGACCTGGCCGAGGCTCGCAGGCGATTTCCCACACCCGCAAGCGGAAGAGTGGAGGAGGATGAGGAGGGACTACGGGCTGTTGAAGGAGGTCATGACCTCCTGGCGGCTGGACCAAGTGACGAAGAGGACGCCGCAGGAGAGACGGATGAGGATACAGAGGTTGATGCGGCAAGTATCCTACAGCCCTCCACCGCACACACATCATCCACCGCCGTCGACCGATATAGCGACGACGAATCCTCCGAAGGATCTTACCACGACGCCAACATCATCTGTACCAGATGCGACAACCCTATCGATTACTGCCACTGCGCACCTATGCGCGTGCCCCCCGAGTCCAGGAAGAAGAAGACCGCGACATTACCGAAGAAGCCATGGATGACGAAGAACGAGCACCACCAGTTGCTGTCGTCTATGGACCGACTGCGGAGGAAGGATACGCCGCTATGGGGCGACTCCCATCGTACGCTGAAGCCCGAGACCCCTCACCCGTCAATACGCGCCGAGCGCATGCGCCGAGGCGCCCTATCCGTGCCCTATCGCCTACCCCCCAAGGCTTCGTCCTCAACAACGGGATGAACTGGGTACCCATGGTCGTTGAGCACGAGGGGCGACGTATCCCTGCCAGATACGTACGGGTTAGGATGCAGGATAATCCGGAGGTGTTCGGAACGATGGGTAGGGGCGAGCCGATCTATCGGGGAGACATACACGCCGAGCCGTGTCGAGACATGGGGCCCCCAGCTGAGTACACCCGCGAAGAATTACTATACCTTCGCGCTGACTTCCGGGGACGACGGCAGGTCGATGAAGCCCTCGCGAGGCTGGGGGACATTTCCCTTGCCGCCGAAGTGAGGCGCTACCGATCGTCCCAGGAAGTCATCAAGGAGCTGGAGATCGCCATCAAGAGGCTCGAAGATGACATCTTCGTGCATGTCGATCGCGCACGACACTCTGCAAGAAGGTTGGGGAGAGCGCACGCCCTCGTAAGGATACGAGATGAGCATGAGACAGATGTCGGACTCACTACAGTACCGAATTGGGTAGTGGAGCGAGGGCGCTCACCCTTGTGAAGGGGGTGATGTAACGTCCCGGGTCATGGTATGTATCTGACCTAACCCATAAGTCATGGGACGTATAGGCACGTGATCGTATGATGTCGTGGCTCGGCTTACATGGTTTACTATGTGGATTACTGATACTAGTACGATACGATGACTGAGGATTGCTGTACGATTACCAAGAGTAGTAGTAGTTGTGACGTTTGGCTTAGTGGACGATTACCTAGCAGTAGTGGCTTAGTGGACGATTACCAGCAGGTTAGTAGTAGTGGCGGTCTCGCTGACAAAGGTGGATCGCGCGGATAGTTTATAAGGAAGCTATCGACTGTTGTGGTCGATAGCTTGGATTTCTTGTACACTTCTCAACTTGTTATCCAAAGCCGGTTTCCTTCTCTCATCTCTCGTCCTTCAGGGCCACGTATCAAGAACAGTCCAAACATCAAAAGCTCCGCCTTCGAGCGTTGAGACGTCACTCAGTCTTTGTACTTGAGTAGGACTACTGCTGAGTCACCGCGTTCACTCTACGTTGCCTAAGTCAGGCTCACGTGCTGCTTGCACGTAACACAAGGGTACGGCACAGCAAGTACTTGTGTCAAGACTCCACCTTCGCGCGTTGAGATGATTACTCAGCCTTCGTGCTTGAGTGTAGACACTGCTAAGTCACCTCGTTCATGTTACGTTGCCTAAGTCAGGCTCACGTGCAGCTTGCACGTAACACTGTGTAATGGCCCTGTACTTACATGCGTACACACTGTTAACCATGCCACTTCTCCATCTTTGATTCTGTTACTGCTCAGTTCTACAACCACTGTTCATCTTTACCGTGTGATAACAACATGAAATGGGGTATCCTGATTGTAACTGATCTCCTTCCTGCTCCAAAACTTTCTTAGAGTTGTGTGATCCTTGACATTACTGCAGCAAGGTAGTGCCTTCAGTTTCGGTACGAAACGGGTGGGTTCTTGTTGCCAATCATGAAGAGTCGACGCTGGCACGACACTCAGCACAAGTCATCAAGTCGAGAGCGCCCACCAATCTGAGATTACAGCTTAGACGCCCATGACCGCTCAGCTCATTGGGCCCTCACAGCTCAGCCTCGCCCAGACCATGAGCACAACCCCAGAGCAGGGTCATAAATATCCTGATTGACTGTCACGATCTTGGTCACTTGGACGGGGTTTGCTCAAATATCATCACAGTACTGATATTCAATGTTTGATTGACACGGCAACAGTACCCGAAAGGCCCTGACACGTGGTCAAATGAATATGGGTCGAGGGAACCCTGTCACCAGGTGGTACGAGGTTTAGCAGTGTAGAGTGGTGTGAGACTGTGAGTTACGGTGAAGGCACCAGCGCCTGTGAGGTCCGCGTTGACTTGGAGGCACGCCTCGATGCTCTCTAACAGGGATAAGCATGGCATGCAGCATGCCCTCGAGCGCGCTGCTCCAGCGAGGGATGGCACGAGATTCTGAGTCCGTGCGACTGACCTCAAGGGGGGTCGGAAATTTTAAAAATTGCACAGGGTCGCCAAATTTTTTTAAGGCGTCGGGCTTCACCCCCCCCCCCCCCCCCTTTCCCCCAAAAAAGAAATTGTATGACAAATATTGAAATTTCCTGGAAACTAGTCGACCTCGAGTACTCCAAGTTGCAGAGTACTCACTTTTTTCGACAGAACCAATATATATATATAATCATTCGAAGAAATATACAGCTAGTACTACAGTATGTATATCGGAAATCCTATCTTCCATACTTCGAATCGGGGTCGTGTGGTGGTCACAGTCGTTCTTGTGCCAAACTAGTGGCACTCATTCTGCATCTCCCCCCCCGCCTGCATCCTTGCAGCTTGTGTTAACCTGCTGCCTGGTCGCTGCCATTTCAGTCGTGTATGCCTGGCATCATTTTCCTTGTCGTCCGAGTTGTCGTCACGGTTGTTGCGGTCAGGGACTTGGGGTGGCAATGTAGTGGCGAAGCGAGGTTGAGAGGTGGTCAGCAGCAGAGCAAGGTTCCGGAGAGCGAGTACAAAGGTAGCGCTCAAAAAGCTACTTATATAACACAGCTGCAGTTGTTTAACATAGTTGATATGGTGTATCGGCTAAGCGTTACAGTTATTGAAATTTTTTTAAACCGACAAGGCTTAGTGTTCGATTCCACATGTGTCCACTTTTTCTGTGCCACCCACCAATCACATTAATTGCACATGCCTTTAGTAATCCTGTCCAAGGTGCGTCTCGTTCCCCACCAACTCAATTGCGTGCAACCCCAACTGTACCACCCTGTCATAGCCGTGCATACCCCAACCAACGACGGTGACAGCTACAACAACAACACTGCAATGATGGGTGATGTCCAACAACCCCACAACAACGGCGGCGATGGCGACGACAACCTACGAAGTGATGACGATCAAGCGGTGGGCGAGGGTGACGGCGATGGTGACTTGGTGCCGACGGCAGCAGCAGGGGGCACTTGAATATTGTATTCTGTAGCTATGTATCGTAAATATTGCAATCAGAGCCCCTCATCTTCTGCAGCGAGCCATTTGGACAACCGCTGGGCGACCCCGTTGCAACCCCCCCTGTCCCAGATGAACGGGCCGGCGCCAGGCGTCAAAAAACCAAATTTTTTTAAGCTATCTGGGTCGACCCCCCCCCCGCCTCGGGTCAGGGCACAACATTTCCGACCCCCCTTGACTGACCTGGCCTTGTGAGCAGCTTTCTGTCCTGGTTAGCAGTGCAGCAGGTGGCATCAGGAAAAACGTACCCCGCAAATCCGCACAAATTAGTACAAATTAGACATAAGCGCCCATTTATTTGCAATTGTTCAGCATGTTTAATAGGTTTGGTGCTAATTTATATGAGATTTACAGGGTACGTTTTTCCTGATGTGCTTGCAACTATCAGCCTGTGGCGTGGAGTCTTTCAAGAACTCTTTTCGCCTGATCTTCCGGATTCCATTAGCTAGGAAGCCCTTGCGGTTTAGCTACACTTTCCGTTTCTGCACCCGTAGACATTTTCCCTTGCATTTTCTGAGTGTAACGTGGCGATTAGATAAGATTTTCGGAAAGACCAGGAGACAGATTAGACAAGTAATGACTCGGGACACGAGCATTCAAACAACTTGAAACTGTCCGTCACCGCCCCCCCAGTACGTCATTGGGGGTAAAGGCTGCTGAGGGTCAAGCTCGACCGTCATCTAAGACACGCCCACACTCCAATCGATCGGTGCGAAATCACAAGGCGGGGCATTCACTGGAAAGAAAACAAAGACATGGATGAAGAAGAAAAGTCGAGGGTATATATCGACCACCGTGGTACTTGAATGGAAGGACGCTCACTATATTTTGACGTACTGTCAGTGAAATATTAGCGAGAACACTATGAATTATACTCCGAGTCGAATCGCATCAAATTTCTTAAGAGGTCCGTGTCCGCAAACGGAAACGACCTCGGGTTCGGGTACTTTCGAAACTCTGCAGCTTCCGTGCTATCCTCCCCAAATTCTGCAACTCTTGTATGATATGAGAGGCCCCCCCAATACCGAGTGGAGACCACATCTGAATGATGTGCGCAAACAAGCGCCGCATAACTTGTGAATGAGTGTGTGTCCGCTAAGTATCCTTCCTGCATAAGCAAGTGGAGAGCTTCGATGATGCCATCTAAAACCTGGGTCCCCTGCAGTCTCGGACGAACATTCTGGATGGTTTCCCAGACCTTGTCAATAATTACCCGCCTGGCGTCGCTCTTCTTGGATTCGGCTTCAGAGAGAGAACAGACGGAGCACGCGCAGGTGAAATGATGCGAATCGCGCAGTTTGGCCTGTCTCAAACGACGTGGCTTCCCGTATAGATGATTGCCGTTGATGGATGCGGTGAATATTTCCTCTCCACGCGGAATGGGGCCCAGGGCATAAATTCGGAGCTCTCCTGTGTTGGAATTGAACGAGAATGTTGCATTTGGGGAGCAGGAATGGTTAAACCTCGACGCCTTCGGGCAGACTCCAGCATCGGAGGACTCTTCGTCCCTAAGACCGTGTGCGTTCGTGTGGAATAAGCCCAGTAGGTACGGATTGGGGAAACACGTGCACTCAGCGTGCGCGTTTTGAAGAGACAAAAACTGGTCAAGATGGACGGGAGAGAGTTTTCGAGTCGCAACTTCGATGGACATGATTTTCAGCGGCTCAGGTACACCCCTGCGGGTGGAAAATATCGGTTTCTCAGACAGGATCAAGTCGCCCCTTTGAATGTCTCTAGAAGCAAATGCACCTTTGCCGTCTTGAACGGCTGTTGAGGTGTGAATGGTGAAGAAGGAAGAGTCATCCTGGAGGTTAAGATTTGCAAGACCACTGTCGAGGTCACCGGAGGTGTGAGACGATGGCTCGGGTCGTGACAGGCTTTCGGCATCTTCGATAGACCTGACCTCTTGCTCACCAAGGGCCGGATCGC
Source organism: Lactarius quietus (assembly GCA_015025155.1). Lineage (NCBI taxonomy): Eukaryota > Fungi > Basidiomycota > Agaricomycetes > Russulales > Russulaceae > Lactarius > Lactarius quietus. The sequence continues at coordinate 7,854 of WITN01001763.1, read as the reverse complement.
CTCCGTTGTTAATGAACGTCTGAATATCTGAATTATCTATCAGCTTTCAAGCTTTCAAGCTAGAAACAAGGAATGGTTAAAACTTCAGTGGAATGCTTACCTGAACGCGCCTTGTCCCATTTCCTTAATTCTTTACGAGCTATGCCTCTCCTCAAGAGCGCTTTTAAATTGCGGGGAGACAGGACCAGGGTTTGTGTGGCGTCAGCTTCGGCTTCGTCCCATCTTATTGGGGAATCAGCCGCCATGGAAGCCAAACGCAACAGCATGCACACCTATCCAGCTTCAGGTTCGCAAAAGATCGATTGAGAGGGTAGAGATAATTTGATTGGTCAAAGGCCACGGCGTGCGAATACAAGGATCTTGCCGTAGCATAATCCTTGGCTTTGAATGCTACGTTTCCCTGAAGCGTAGGTGAGAAAGAGCGGTTAAGAATTAAGGAACGAAAGTGCGACGGGAGGCGCACCTTTTCTTTAGCGAGTTCAGCGATAGAGTGGTTTTCCATCGCGTGGATCCGGCGTGTATGATGAATCAATGACTGGGACTCCAGTTCATTTACGGTGGTCGCAGAAAGTCTTGTGGTCAGCCGTAACTGGCCAATATGAACACGCTGCGTTAGCATTTTCATACGAGATCTCTTCGTTCAAGTCTTTGTTAAGTAACCACCTTGCGAACGACCCCCTTGCTTTTTTGGGAGGTTGGGGAGCCTGTTACTATGCTGTCAGCACCTTTTCGCAAAAATGAGTAACATTTTTCTATAAAATCAACCACACATCGTAAACACTTAAAATTGTACATAGTCATAGAGAAATAGACCCTCTTTTCATTTATTTTTACTGCTTATTTATTGCTGAAGTGGTTCAACAGGCAGTGAATATTTAATTTAGACTACACCTTTTCGCAATTTGGTCACGCACTTGTCACACTTACGGGAACATCCGGGCGGGCGCATTTGATGGCCCAGCCACAGAAGCGCTTCAAATTGGTCATCGATTTTGTCACTCCTGGGTGAGCTTGAAGCATGATTTCTTTCCACAGCTTGATCACCTTAGATCGCTAACTCTAGAATTTATATGCACAGTCCCATGTATGTATGTTACCACTACAAAAGAAAAAAAGTGTATGGAAATACCGAGATCGGAGGGATCGAGGATGTGAGAATGTGTGCACAAGACCACCCACCGAGGTTGCGATTTTTCTGTGACCGCAAATTTAGATAAAATTCCCCACTTTCTTATGATCATTCATCTACAATACCTACTTTATCTAGGGTTTTTTTTTTGTGAAATTTGAATGAGAGGAAATGGTCGATCGAATCGAATTTATTGAAATGCGAAAGTAAGCTTACATGTGAAAAGGTGCTGACAGCATAGTACCAGCTACCTTTAACTTAGTAATAAATTTGTGATGCCCAGCCAGTCGCCTTTCTCTCGCACTGTAGTACGCGATTTCGAAGTCTTCCAGACGCCGGTTCTGTACTTGTGGTGCTAGGTGCAAACTTGCGTTGTTTACGCGTTATTTACCTTTATTTGTTATTTCACAATATGCGCAAATCTTGAAACCATGCTCAAACGGCTTCGTCCCTCAGGCCTCAGGCCTCAGAAGCGTAGTCCGTGCTCTGTCCTAGCCCTCCTGTTCCCAAGACGCGCGTTGGGATGATAGCTACATGGACCATATTGCTGTGCCGTTTTTTTTGCGGCCCGGACTCGGGCCCAGAAGCGACCGGGAGTGAATAAATTTGAGGGACCTGCCATGGTTGCTGCAGTATACGCGCGATAGACTCGGATTCGAAAACAAAGGTCGGTACTCAGTACCTGCACTACAAGCATGCAGAAATCTCCCCACTACTCACACGAACCACGGGCGCAAACACTAGTTACTGTATTCTATGACTCGGAAGAGACTACTTCGCCGTATTAGAATACAGGATGTAAGTATGTGCTCCACCACAGAGCTCCGTACTATCTCCAGGGCAAGCCAACTCGCACTCACTCATATCAGTTGCAATGGAGCCATTATGAATGGTATTTGAACACCCTAGAACAGCGAAAGTCCGGTCAGAGATGGGAAGCTCATCGATACGAAGTGAAACACATACAGCATTCCTTTGCGAACTCCAAACCTGCGTTACGGTAATTCACAGACGCGCATGCATGAATGCAATTATCGACTGTGTTATTGAATACACCGCCTCTGACGGCTATTTGCACATCTAGAGCCCTCGCGGTATTCGAGTCACTGTTTGCGAAAGCACAAATCCCGAGTCGTCACAACTCCATGATTCCATCCTCCGAACAAAAAATAAATGCTTACTTGAAGCATCCGAGGAGCTCCCACGTTGGGGCACCGGGCACGGTATGAACAGGGGTTGGTTGGGGTTGGAGCGGCCCTCCATTCCCATAAAGGTTAAGAAAACCATTGCCACCACATGTCTCCGTAGAATCGCCGACGCATTTGGTACCGCAATTAGCGTTTGAAGCCGGCGCCACACCCGGAGTCAAGACATTTCCGCAGTCTGGCGACATCCAAAAATAAATGGTTAATATAACAAAGCGACCAAACTGGGGGCGCCCTGCAGGCAACGTTGAGACGGTACACTTACAGCAATTTGTGCCATTCTCGAGACCGGCGTAAGCATAATAATAATGATGGCAGAATGCAACGCAGGAGTCGACCGTCATGCTTGTCGAGTTCGTGTACCCTCCAGACGTGAGCGCAGGTGCTGAGGGGTTGTACCTGATGCGAATATGCGTAGGCAAATGGCCCTATGGCCCCTATCATAAAAACACAGTGGGAGCGTACGTGAAACACCCCATTGAGGACCATCCTGTCGGAAGCACCGCGCGCTTTAGAACGGCTGTGTCACGGAAGTGAAGCTCCTGTGGAGAGTGGGATGTTCGAGAGGGGGACGATATCGCGAATGTAAACTGTAAACAAGTTGATTCAGATGTACGCGGGTTAGGGCTATGAGTTTATGCGCACGGGTACGATAGCCAAAAACACTGTGACGGCCACTTGAAGACACGAAAGTGGAAACCAGGTGGAATGCATCGTATGTATGAAAGGGAGGGATTCCGATGCTTGAATCTTTGCGAGATGCGACGGGTTCTTAAGGTCGAGAAACCATCGGACTCGGCACTACGCTTGGCACTCCGTGGCGCGGTGGCACCCAAGGTAGGATCTGGAGAGAGCCGTGGATAAGACTCCTCGGCTCATGAGGCCTTGAGGTGCCAGGTAGGTCCTAACAACCGAAGTGCGGGCCGATCTGGTGCGTGATAAAGTCGAGCCTCCGAGGCTTGCTTGGTTGCTCCGAGTCCGAGGTTCGCAGAGCGTTGCTGTAACAATGTAAGGTAACCTAGTGAATCAGTAGTTCTTATCCCTCGTGCTTAGTGAAAGATATTTTAAAAAGGTGAGCAATTATTCAAATGATTGTTCCCTGGCTTTCAAAGTTAATTTCTCGTGATTATTGTGGACATTGTGACCCGAGATCTTGCTCGCACAGATAAACGTTGCGCGCTGTTTACTGTTATTTACGTGACAGAGATAGTTGATCATGAAGTGTTCTATTTCTGTTCTGTTCTACTGTAAGGTAGCAGTCATTGAGATCCAGCACCCCCTACATAAGTGTATGTAAGCCTACGTAAGCGGCCCCGAGAGAGAGGGGAGGGCACTGAATAGCAAGTCGCCGCCTTCAACCCTCAGCGTAGTTCAGCACAAATTTGTGCTTACTTTTCATGGAATTCAAGTTATTCAGCTTCAAGTCATGCAAATACATGTGAAGAGTGTGTAAACATCTAAGTTAGGACTCTACATCCACAATTGAAGCATCCCTTCTTGACCTCTTACCACCACCATCCCCTTTACACAGTTGCACTTTCCAACCTTAGTTCCTCTACTCATCGTCTCCGGTCATGCATCCTGAACGCCAGGGCACCCCCTCGGGGGCTCCCGTATTTCTTTATCCACCCGACGTCGGGCACGTTGTGCCGGTCAAAGGACACCAGGGGGGCGAGGCAGTGGTGGCTGCCTTTCCCAACGACCCCCCCACCCAGTCCCCTGTTCTGTACTCACAGGAGACTGCACTTGTTACCCGTCCCTTCGTTGGAGGCCCTGATGTTACGTTCCCACTGAACGTTGATCCGACTTGGATCCGATGGGTCTTCCTTGCTTCAACTCTGAGTAAAGCGCACGGCTTCTGAACTCAGGAACGACTTTGAATGACTTGTAAGGGCGAATAACCAATAAGGTCCCCTTGATGCTGCCTAGCTTGAAGTTCGTTACAAGGTGGCGACGCCTAACACTTAAGTTGGCAACAAGATAGTCACAAAGAACAGTGACTCTGCTATAAGATTGTCTGAACTTCCTGAGAAGAGTACAGGTGGGTTTTAAGACAACTAAGCTAGCGAACTAGAGAGCAGCTTGTACAGTATTTATAGTAATTGTCCGTCAAGCCACAAAAGGCGACACACATAATATGAGTAGTAAATGATAAGCATGATGACTCACATCAATCAGCATGAATAAGGCATCAATAAGCCATAAGTAAGCGTCCCCACTAATGAGTGACCAAGCACCTCCAACCAGTGAGTAAGCAACCACAGGGCATCAGTCAGCCCACCTCATCGCATCAATAAGCGAGAACAATAAGCAAACTAGTAAGCATAAGTGGGAAATGTCATCCACAACACAAATCGCCATTCAACAGTAAGCAATGGCCTCGGCGCTAACACAGGCGCTCCTTGGACTAATCCATCTTGAACACATACCCGAAAGGGGATCAAACCCGGCCCGCTGGAGTGCGTCCCAACGGCAGCCACGGCCCGCTGATATCTGCAGCCTCAGGTCGCTGGTCTTACACCACACAATCGCTATCCGTCGTCATTGGTCGTCTTCGGGACACAACTGTCTTCCGCCAATTCCATGGCTTCTTCCAACGTCCCCTGAGTTATGGGTTAGGCCAGATACGTACTGTGACCTGGGACAATTCCATCCTTTGCGCCCCCCTGACTTATTGCTTAGGTCAGATCTCGTGACCCGGGGTTTTTTCACATGACTGTGTCACGTGACCCTCATCCGTCCTGTAATGACCTTCTTGCCAGCATCTGGGGTACTTCTGCGAGTTATTAGGTTACTCACGAGCTGGCGAACCCTGCACGCCTCGTCATAAGCGAGGTAGCTATCGTCTTCTGCCGCTACGAGTGCACGTACGGCCTCTTCTTCTTTGATGTCTTCTTCTGCACGTGACTCCCAGGTATGCGCCTCCGGGTAATCATGGCAATTCTTCCAGTGTTCATGCAGACACTTGCACTGTTTTTGTGTTTTGGCAGCTTGAGCAGGGTCTGAGCGTAACACTGACCTCCCGTTGCTTGGACAAGATGCCTACGACCACGACCACATGGGCATGATTTACCATGCTGAAGAAGCCGAGAAATCCCATGTCACAATTTTTATGAAGGCAACGGATCTCCTCCCCGTCCCCTCTGTTGACTCCTCCTACGACCGGCTCGTCAATGAAGCGGCAGCGATGGAGGGCAACCCATGTTCGAACACACACTCTCAGGGCCCCCCTGCACTTCGCCTCGTGTCTACGGCGACTCTAGCGGCCAACCCTACTTCCGATCATCACATTGCTGCTGCCTCGCCCCCTGTTGTTTCTGATGGGACGTTCGCAGCTAACTTCCAACAGGCTTCCGACATTGCTGCTAACACACCCCCCTTCATTTCCGAGGGAACGTTTGCAGCTAATTTTATAGCGACCAATAGGGAACGCAGCCTCACTCCTAAGCAGGGTGATCGAGCTCTCCCCCCCCTTTCGATCAATACGGCGAATGCTTTCCTTGCGGTTACGCCTTACGTTCCTTCTGAAGCAGGATCTCCCATAGACGAGCGCATCAACGCGGTCTGGGAAACCACTTCGGATATAGTTGAACCTGGCACGCCTGCACCACGTCCCCGTGATTTAGCAGAGGGAGGTCATGGTGAACTTGCTAACTTCCTTGATAGTATTCGTTATCCCCCGCTGGATGAGACCTCCTTGGAAAATACCTCACACACGCTTACCAGGCTTTTGGATGAAGACGACCTTGAAGGGGTTGAAACCGCCATTACCTCTTTAAAGCAAAACCTTAGCGATACTGCACTTGGTTTTGCAGCTTACTACCTGGGCCCGTCCTTCCGACTGTGCCCGGATAACACCTTCCCCATAGATAATGACGTGCTTAACCATGCGATCAAAGTGGTTCTAGTCGCCCTTGATGCTGGTCTGACGACGTACGACGCCAATCATAACACCCGCGGCCTCACTCACACCTCTTGGTTCCGCCTGGCCCACACCATGGTGGGTGCAACTCTGAGGGGCGCTTTGAGGTCGCCGCATTTTAGACAGCTTGGGCGATCTAGTTTGAATCACATCCACGACTCCTTCCGGATGGCAGCAGGAATCAAACGCCCGAACACTCATAACCAACTATTACATGCTATGGGGGAACAACTGGCCTGCATTAGTGATACCCGGACCGAATTTGAAGGTATGCATGTATCCAATGTATATGACACGGTTGTTGCGACCATCGGGGAGAAGGTGCAATCGTTTTTAGTCCAGAAAGCCGTTGCTGCAGTCTCTGAAGGAGATAAGCAGAGGGCGGCCAATGAGGCTTATGTTAACCTTCGAGAACGTTATGAAACGATGCTGTGGAATGATCAGGACGCGAAACAAGTGTTCCACGAGGACCTTGTCAGCTGAGTCGTAAACAGTTTTGAGGATGATATGAGGGGGGACTTAGCACAGTGGAGACAGCTGTGGCTTGAAGTCATCACTCTCACACTGCGTGGGGAGGACTCCACCCACTTACGCGCCCCCACCAACTCCCAAGTTTTCCGGGACAACCAGGAGGCCATCTCTGCGGAGATTGGTCGCCGGGTGACCCGTATCAGAGATGAATTTATTGCAGAATTGAAAGAACGATTCCGCACCAACCGTGCCCAGGATCTGGAACAGCAGGCGGAAGCCATGTTCCAGAAAATGGTCCGGGAGGAAGCGGACCGGAAACTGGCCAGCGACGGCTTCAACCGAGAAACTTTACTGCGACAATGTTTACTCACCATCACCGTGGAAGTTGAGCAAGAGGCCCAAGACATTAAAGCCCGCCGTTCTGCCGACCTATGGAATGACCTGAAAGGGTCGCTTCATTACGGTACTAAGTATTAGCGCGACATCAAACTACTCGAGCTGGCGGACGCTTTCGGTTATGTGATCTTCCCCAAAGGGGAGGTACCAAAGAAAGCGGCCCCTGTGGTGTTGGTGCTGGACTCACAGGAACCCCCACGCGTTGACCTCATAGACGAAGAACCCCCCCTGGCGGTGCTCCCTGAACCACCGCTCAACGACGAGCTTCAGGGCGTTAAGTCGTCCATACATAATCCAGAGAATGTCATGGAGACGGAACCGACCACAGCGACGGTAATGTCCCAACCCCCCATCCCGACTAACGATCCTCTTGCCCAGATCCTGGCGGGCATCACCACCATGAACAACAAGTTCGAAGGGCTGGAGGCATGACTTGTGGCAGTAGAGACGGGCAAACACCGACCTCCTGCTATGGATCCTTGACCCCCTCCCCCCCTACCTCACGCCACGAAACCTGCCGCGCCCTCTCGGATGGCGGCACCTACTCATCCACAGGTTCTGCTGCAGCATCGCACACAAAAGCTGGCGACAGCCGCTGTGTCCGCGCAGCAGAAAACTCCTCATCCAGAACAAACCTCCACTTCCGTCACTATTCCAGTGTCCACCACACCACCAGCGGCCACTGTGGATGAGCTTGCGGCGGTAGCCTCGGATAGTCTTGTAGACTTCCC
>WITN01001762.1:0-13606 GCA_015025155.1 Lactarius quietus | reverse complement strand
TGGCAATTGACGCAAATCCTCTTATGAATAGACGGTAAAAATAGCAAAAACCCAAAAAAGATCGTACGTCCTTCACTTTAGTTGGCGTTGGCCAATTTTTAATGCCTGCGATCTTTACAGGGTCCATACGTGTTACCCCTTTTTCAAGGATTACCCCCAGGTAATCGAGGGATGTCGAATGAAAGGTGCACTTCTCCGGTTTGAAAAATAGGTCGTACTTCGCAGCCACTGTTAGCACATCCCGAACTGTGTTGACATGATCAGTAATATTTGTTCGGGTAGCGATACCGATGTCGTCCATATAAACCCGAATAGTGGTCCCTCTGGCGTTGTGTTTCGCAATTGTGTCCCGATAGATGTGATTCATCATGGTTTGGAATGTGGCGGGGGAATTTGTTAATCCAAAGAACATCACGGTGGGTTTGAAGAGTCCATATGGCATTTTAAACGCTGCTTTATGTTCATCGCCCGCCTTGATGCGGATATTGTTGTATCCCCACCGTACGTCGAGCTTAGTGTATATGTGTGCACCGCTAAGGTCTTTGATGAGGGTTTGAATCAATGGCAGCGGGTAATTGTTGCGGATTGTGAATTCGTTGATCCGCCGATAATCCTGTACTGGGCGTAGTTTTCCGTCCTTCTTTTTGACGAAAAAGAACGGAGAGGCGTACTGCGATTTAGAGGGTCTGATATACCCTTTGTTGAGTTGTTCTGTGATAAAATCACGTAATGGTTTGTCCTCCAATTGTGAGAGTTCGTATATAGAACAATTGATATGGTCTGGAGTATTGGTTTTGAATTCGATAGCATGATCCCATTCCCGTGAAGGGGGAAATCGGTGGGATTCTTCTTCGCTAAAAATCCTTTTGAAATCGTCATACTCTTCCGGTATTTGGATCTTTTCCTTGGGTCCTGCGGCTATGGCGAGATCAGTGGCGGCTCCTTTGATAGAGCTATGCTCCCCTAATTTTGCGACAATATTGTCTTTCGCGATATCCGAAAGTAGGCGAGCTACTACGTTGACGTTGACCTTGGGATGGCATGATTTGATCACGATTGGTAATACATTTTCGTCAATCGTGCCGTGCTTCCAACTGAACTTTGGTTCAAAAGTGCTGAGCCATGGATATCCAAGGAGGAGATCCTCTTTTCCGATGTCCGCTAGGAGGAATCTCATTTTCCTGGTAATTCCTTTTGTCAATATTTGTAAATCGACAAAGTGGGTGACTGATCCCTTTTTGTTTAGAGTGTCATCGATATTGAATAACTGTTTTGGGTTCGGCAATAAAACTGCGCCCAATCCCATCCGTTTCACAAATCGTGGATTTATGAAATTGTCCGTTGCTCCGGAGTCTACTAATGTTTTAATGTCGGCCTTGTTGCTGCTGGTTCGGATCGATACTGGAATTTGCATAGAACGGAAGCGAGTTATGTATACAGCATTACAACGTAGAGCCCTCACCCAGGCCGTCGGGTTCAGGCGTCCCCAAAATCCTTATTTCCCATCAACTCCTGCATCGCCATGGCTTTAAATTCTTCGGTCTCGTTGGCCGCAGTTCGTAGCCAATCATTCTTCCTTTCTTCTGTGGTGCGATTATCTGCTACCATTTGAGCAATGTGGAGATCTTCTCCTGTCTCAGAGCAATCATCCACCACTTCTATGCCCCTAGAATTACTAAAGGGTCTAGGTGGATTCCGTGGTTGACGTGGCTGGGAGCAATTGCGACTGAGGTGTCCTTTCTTTTGACAATTATAGCAAATTACTTCCCTGAGATCGGGAGGTTGTCTCCTTCGCAAGAATCCTTCATGAGGCTTGAAAGGTGGTTGCGAGTTATTGAGATATGGTCTTGGCTGTGCCAATACGTCCTCTGCATGCGCTAACTGTCCTCGGGCTCTAGCTCGATCGGCTGACGTATCCATCGCATCTGGATGGCGTCTGAACTGTCTCCAATTTGTTTGAGTTGGTGGTGATGGTTGAGGTTGTATCTTGTACTGATCAATTTTGTTCTTCAAATGGAGATATTGACCTTGGCGTTTAATGGCTGCTCTTTTCCAATCCTCATAATCTGTGGGATCGTCGTGAAGGTAGATGGTTTCTTGTAGTTTGTTTGGCAGTCCATTTGCGAATAGATCGAGGACCATTGGTTGATCTATATTGTAGCCAGCATATCTGACCAGTTGTTCGAATTTCGCCACGTACACGTCAATGTCCCCTCTCTCCATTCTGATACCTCTTCTCAGTTCTGTCTGTGCTTTCTCCTCTTTGAGAGTATCTGCGTATTGCCTCATAAACGAGGAATGGGTGTTGTACCACAACCAGTTGTCAAGAGGATCCCGTCCGTTGACATCGACTTGGACTCGTAGCCAAGCCACCATTGATCCTACCCATTCGGTTACGGCTGTTCCCTGGATGTAGGTGAGACATAACATAGCTTTTTGATATGGGCTGCGCATAATGGAGTGGGTTGAATTGATTCCTTCATATAAACTCCATTGCATAAGGAATTCTTCTGCTTTTTCATGGTCACCTGTGAAGACCGCAGGTGGATTGCCACAAAATTTGTCATGTGCCGCTGGTAAGGGTGCTTGCGCTGCTGGTATTTGCGCTGGTGGGTTTCCGAAAGGTGGTCCTGCTCCACCTCCTCCTCCACCATTACCTCCTCCTCCGCCATCTCCACCTGCTGGAGGATTTGGGGGAGGTGCTTGATTCTGAGGATCGGTAAGGGCCCGAAATGCCGTAACAGTCGGTGCTATTGGTGAAGTAGTGAGCGAGTAAATTGGTTGTGCAGATGAACTTTCCGTAGCCGCCTGAGCTTGAACATGAGAGGTGAGGGTTGCCATTGCTCCTAGGCGTAATGTTTCTGTAGCGATTGCTAAATTGACTCCTTGTTGTGATGGAGAGGACGATCTTGCTCCAAGAGATGCGTTACTCTTAGTACTTGGTGATGGGGGTGGTGTAGTAGATGCTGGTTTGCTGGTGGTGATTGTGTTTTCCAACTCTTGTAGTTCCTCTTGTGTGAGCTCGTTGATGTAGATATCACAGCCTAGATCTTCTAAGGCTGTTTGGAAACCTTCCCACTCTCCGTTTCCGTCCTGTGGTTGAAACCAGCGAACTTCTACCCAAACGTATTGATCGTAGACAAACTCAACTGCGACGGATCGGTTGTTCTCCCGACTCCTAGCATGATATCCGGTAGTGCCTGTATTGCTACTATACCGGTATTCTGTATTCTTGCGAAATCTTTGTGGTACGTTGTCAGCGCCTCTGTGTTGAAACCAAAAGTTGTCACAGTTGCGACAACGTTCTCTTGTAGTTTCTGATGACGCCACTTTGAAGCTTGGTCTTAATGTTGCATTATCACCTAACACTGGTTCGACTTGAACCGATCTGTGACGTGATGCTCGAGCGTATGGATGAATCTTGACAGACACGGGCAACTTAGCTAAGTTGCACAGCCACTAGGTCACTTGGTTGACACTAGGGTATCCCAAAGGACAAGCTTCAATCGAATGATTGGGAGAGAGCGAAGAGAAGACAAGTGGTGATGATCCAAGAAGACCAAGCTGAAGAGCCTTGGTCTTGATACTACAATATATATACAGTTACTCGCTGGCTTTAAAGCGCAGCTTCGAATCCAAACCCTAGTACAACTATACTAGTAATGAGTCAGTATCTGTTCTAATAATACCTGAAACACCGGTAAACCCAAGTACCGGCGACACATCAGTGTCCATGACTAATTGAGGCTTACTATCGTAGTCATAACCGTATAGTAAGTGTCCCGAACTCCGAAACTTCGTAACAACGATGACAAGTAGTCCGAGCAATGTCAAACCGTGACAATCTTGGTTTTCTTTATCCGAGTTGTCTTCCCGGGCTCGGAGGGTGGCATGGATGTGAATACCCCAGGACATCGCGGGGTCCATGATGATGTTGGTAGGGGGGTCGACATTGATATATCGAGGCGTTGGCGGCAGAGGGATGTGGACGGGGTCATTGTTACATGTGCAATTGTGGATGAGTTGTCCACAGTTGTAGTGGATGTGGGAGTCGGTGATGTCAGGGTGACCTGGACATGACAGGGCGGTTTGCTTACAGTCTCCACAAACTTGGACCACGTCACTGAGGTCAGAGATGCTTGGAACCTTGACAAGCGTTTGTGGAACAAGGACATTCTCGATGCGAGTAGGAGCTCCCTCCTCCATTTCTGATGAGTCTTCCTCCAGTCTTCCGGTGTCGTATCCGCATACATCAGGGGTTTCAGGGATGATGTCCCCTGGTTCAATGCATCGGAAGGTGGCGGTGATCTCAGCAGCTGTGGCGTCAGGTAAGGAGATGGTGGTGGAAGGGGATTCATGACGAAGAGTAGTAGAGGGGGAAGTGGTCATAGTTCGATGAAGGAAGAACTGATGTGCTTCGTCTATCGACTGGCCTGCTTTTATGCATGAGGAGGTAGAATTTAAGACCCGTTTGAACTCAGCTAAGGCATCAGGGGCGTGTACGTCAGTGGCATTGACCCACTGCGACTCTGAGTCTGGATACCCCTTCCATTTGATAAGAAATTGTTTGCGCCTTGTCCTGCCAAATTGCCGTTGGTCTAGAATCTTCTCAATTTCGTATTCTTCTTCTCCATCGATTAATTCAGGGGGAGGTCTTGAGAAATTTGGTCCATGAAAGGAAGTCTTGCGATAGGGGGTGAGAAGATTGATGTGAAACACACCGTGAATGCTCCACTTGGTGGGTAATTCCAATCGATAATTGACAGGGGACATCACCTGAATGATCTGGAATGGTCCAAGTCTTTTGGGTGCAAGCTTGGCGCTTGGTTGATAAGTCCTCAGGTGACACCCCTCCAGCCATACACGATCCCCTACTTGGAATTTGGGCGTATCTTTATGTGATACCCATGACCTTTGGGCCTTGACAATTTGTTTTTGGGCGTGTTCCCATGCTTGTTTGAATTGGTCGAGGCGTAACGCCACTTGTGGAAGGGGACTAGGCGTAGAATTCCAATCAGCACGAGGGTTGTGCCCCATCAATAAGAAGAACGGGAACTGTCCTGTGGCCTCATTGGGCCAATTGTTATGTGTAAACTCTGCTATTGGAAGATAAAGATTCCAATTGTCTTGTCGTTCATTTACCCAAAAGCGGAGATATTGTTCTAGCCATTGATTTGTACGCTCCGATTGTCCATCTGTACGAGGGTGATATGCGGTAGAGATGTTTTGACTAATCCCTAACTGTTTGCATAGTTCCCTTGTAATCTTGGATGTGAATCTGGGATCTCTATCACTGATGATCTTGTTTGGTAGTCCATACCACATGAACACATGTTTGATATACAACACGGCCGTTTCTTCTGCATTGATCTCCTTGTTACAAGGAATGAACACAGATGCCTTGGTACAGTCGTGATCTGTGACTGTAAGGATGGAGTCGTAACCCTGTGCAATTGGTAACTTAGTGATGAAATCGAGCGCGATAGTTTCAAATGGCATAGCTTCCGGTTTAGGGAAGATGGGTTGTAGTGGGGCCTGAATGGGGCGATTGTTGATTTTGTGTCGTTGGCATTCGGCGCAACCTCTTACATACGCCAATACATCTTGTCGTATTGTTGGCCACCAATAGTATTGTTCTACTATTTTGCCAGTTTTGCTGATCCCTGGGTGACCGTGTACTGGGGTATCGTGGTGAGCAGCAATGATTAACTTTTGCTCTTCACTTCCCTTGGTGATCACCTTCCTGCCTTCTTTGTACCATATTCCGTTGATCTTCTTGAGTTTGTGTGGATCTACCCATGGTTTGATGATATTTTCATCTTGTGCATCTCTGCCGCTAGTTGACATCATTTCTTCTATTGCGATTGTGGCAAAAGAATGGATGGGCATTCCAGTACAGTGTGCGTTTGTGGTTCGTATGAATATTTTGTCTGGCAACACTGTAACATTTTCATTATCTTGTTCCCTGTGATCATAATCGGGTTGTCTTGATAATGCGTCAGCCCATCCGTTTGTGGTTCCTTTTATGTGATGAATTTCGAGATCGTATTCTGATAATTCCAGTACTTCCCTTGCGACCCGTCGACTGATTTTCTGAGGTTCTCTCCAGTATCGCAAGTTCATGTGATCCAGAAATACTTTGATTTTGTGGTGTGACCCTGCTAGTAAAGGTCTCCAATGTCGTAATGCCTTGACTATTGCCAGTAGTTCAAGGTCATAGATATCATAGTTTTGTTCTGCTGCGTTTAGCGTTGCGGAGTAATAACCTATTGGATGTCTTTTGCCATCAGTTTTCTTTTGGAGTAGTACCGCTCCCACCGCGAATCCTGATGCATCTACTTCCAGTTCAAACTGGTCTTGTAATACTGGATGTGCGAGTACAGGTTCACTTGTGACGCGTCTCTTCAATAAGTCGAACACGTGTTGTTCCGTTGGGCCCCAGTGCCATTCCATTGCTTTCTTTGTAAGATCATTCAGTGGTTTGGCAATTGATGCGAACCCTTTGATGAATAGGCGGTAAAAATTGCAAAAGCCCAAAAAAGATCGTATGTCCTTAACTTTAGTTGGTGTTGGCCACTCTTTTATGCCCGCAATTTTGACGGGGTCCATGCGTGTTACCCCTTTTTCAAGGATTACCCCCAGGTAATCGAGAGATGTCGAGTGGAAGGTACACTTTGCTGGTTTGAAAAATAAGTCGTATTTCGCTGCTACCGTCAGTACATCCCTGACAGCATTGATATGGTCCATCATGTTTGTTCGAGTAGCGATGCCAATGTCGTCCATGTAGACGCGAATAGTGGTCCCTTTTGCGTTGTGTTTGGCAATCACATCTCTGTATATGTGATTCATCATCGACTGAAAAGTAGCAGGTGAATTCGTTAATCCGAAAAACATCACTGTGGGTTCGAAAAGTCCATAGGGTGTTTTAAATGCTGCTTTATGCTCATCTCCCGCTTTGATGTGGATATTGTTATATCCCCATTGTACATCAAGTTTGGTGTAAATGTGTGCACCACTAAGGTCTTTGATGAGAGTTTGGATCAGCAGTAGAGGGTAGTTATTGCAGATGGTGAACTCGTTGATTCGACAGTAGTCCTGTACTGGACGTAGCTTTCCGTCCTTCTTTTTTACAAAAAAGAATGGTGATGTGTACTGCGATTTAGAGGGTCTGATATACCCCTTGTTGAGGTGTTCCATTATAAAGTCTCTTAATGGTTTGTCTTCCAATTGGGAAAGTTCGTATATGGAACAATTGATGTGATCCGGGGTATTTGCTTTGAACTCGATTGTGTGATCCCATTCCCGAGAGGGCGGAAACCGGTGGGATTCTTCTTCGCTAAAAACCCTTTCGAAGTCGTTATATTCTTCTGGTATTTGAACTTCGTCTTTGGGTCCTGCGGCGATAGCGAGATCAGTAGCTGCTCCTCTAATAGAACATTGCGCTCCCAATTTAGCAATGATGTTGTGTTTTGTCACTTTGGAGAGTATGTGGGCCACCACGCTAGTGTTGACCATGGGATGACAAGATTTGATTATGATTGGTAATGTTTGTTCATCGATGGTTCCATATTTCCAGCTGAACTTTGGTTCGAAAGTGCTGAGCCATGGATATCCGAGGAGAATATCTTCTTTTCCGATGTCTGCAATGAGGAATCTCATTTTCCTGACAACTCCTTTTGTCAATATTTGTAAATCGACGAAATGAGTGACTGATCCCTTTTTGTTATGAGTGTCATTGATATTGAACAGTTGTTTTGGTTGTGGCAACAGGGCCGCTCCCAACCCCATTCTTTTCACGAATCGTGGGTTTATGAAATTGTCCGTGGCTCCTGAGTCCACTAGTGTTTTTATATCGGCCTTGTTGCTGCTGGTTTGGATTGATACTGGAATTTGCATAGAACGGAAGCGAGTTATGTATACTGTAGCGTTTCCACCAAACGCTGATCCGACTTGGATCCAAAGGCTTCCTTGAATCAACGATGAGCTAAGCGCAAGGCTTACAACTCCAATGAGAATTCGAGAAGGGCGATAAACCAGAAAGGTCCCCTTTATAAGGCCTAACAAGGTGATGACTTTGACACACAAGTTGGCAACAAGATAAGCGGATAGTCACACAGGCCAATGACTCTGCTATAAGACTGCTTTGGCAAACCTGAGAGGAATACAGGTGGAAGTCCAAGACAACTAAGCTAACGACTACTGGCGAAACCTGCCTAGTATATATAGTACTTTAAAGCTGAGCTCAAACTATAGTAAACACGACTCACGACCTAATCTGCCAATGAGAATTGTCCATCAAGCCACAGGGGCTTATCATGAAACATACAGTACATGAGGCATAAGGCCCCACATGAGTCAGAGATAACACAACTATGACTCAGAGATAGGAGTAACACATGACTCACAAATGACATCATAGAACAAGATACAGAGATAACAAATGTCAGGGCGCAATACCAGCGCATCAGAAACTGTTCCATCAGAACTTGAACCACAAAAGGGAATGTCTAGACCTTCAGCTTTGTCAGGTATCACCTCTGACCCCATGCCTACCATGGCCCTTCCAGAACCTTCCATAATCTTCCATTCTTGATACAACACCGAAGTCCCCTGAGTTATGGCTTAGGTCAGATACATACTGTGACCTGGGACTAGACCCATCCATTCTTCTATGCATGACATCTTCGGCCTCTCAGGAATCTTGCCTCCGAGGAAACGTTACATTATATCAAGCTATTCCATCCTTGAAGTCCCATGACTTATAGATTAGATCAGATACATGGCATGATCTGGGACTTTCACATGATGAGATCACGTGACCTTCATCCTTCCTGTAACACTTGTGCCAGTGTCTGAGGTCAACGGGTGGACGATCATTCCACTCACTAACTGGCGTATATGGAGGGCTTCGTCTTCCTCCACTTCATAGTCTTCTTCTGCCTCAGGGTATCCATCTGCCTGGGCCCATACGAGAGCGCGTACTTCTTCTTCTTCTTCACTATATTCTGGCTGACCTAATATCCAGGTGTGCGCCTCTGGATAATCTTGACAACTTTCCAGTGTTCATGGATGCACTTGCGACGTTTGGTGCGCACAGGGTTCGGTACGATGTCACCACGTGACATATACAGTGTTACAACGTAATGCCCTCACCCAGGCCGTCGGGTTTAGGCATCCCCAAAATCCTTATTCCCCATCAACTCCTGCATCGCCAATGCTTTGAATTCTTCAGTTTCATTGGCTGCCGTTCGCAGCCAATCGTTCCTTCTTTCTTCGGTAGTGCGGCTATCTGCTACCATTTGAGTGATATGGAGATCTTCCCCGACTTCGGTGCGGTCGTCCACCACTTCTAGGCCTCAAGAATTGCTATATGGCCTTTGTGGTTGGCGTGGTTGACGTGGCTGGGAGCAATTGTGGCTAAGATGTCCTTTCTTTTGACAATTATAGCAAGTTACTTTCCTGAGGTCTGGGGGTTGTCTCCTCTGCAAAAACCCCTCATGAGGTTTGAACGGGGGTCAAGGATTGTTAAGATAAGGCCTTGGTTGGGCTAAAACGTCTTCTGCTTGTGCTAATCGTCCTCTAGCCCTGGCTCTATCTGCTGACGTATCCATTGCATCCGGATGATGTCTAAACTGCCTCCAGTTTGTTTGTTGTTGTGGTGCTGGCCGAGGTTGTATTTTGTATTGATCGATTTTGTTCCTTATGTGGAGGTACTGGCCTTGGCGTTTAATGGCTGCTTTCTTCCAGTCTTCATAGTCTGTAGGATCGTCATGGAGATAGATTGTTTCATGTAATTTGGCCGGCAATCCATTTGCAAATAGATCGAGGACCATAGGTTGATCTATGTTGTAACCAGCGTATCTGACCAGTTGTTCGAATTTAGCCACATACGCATCAATGTCTCCTTTCTCCATTTTGATGCCCTTTCGCAATTCTGTTTGCACTTTTTCTTCTTTCAAGGTGTCCGCGTATTGCCTCATGAAGGAGGAGTGAGTGTTATACCATAACCAATTGTCAAAGGGATCTCGTCCATTGACATCCACTTGTACTCGTAACCAGGCCACCATTGATCCTACCCATTTGGTTACTGTGGTTCCTTGAACATAGGTGAGAAATAACATAGCTTTCTGATATGGGTTGCGCATAATGGAATGAGTGGAATTGATTCCTTCGTATAAGCTCCATTGCATCAAGAATTCTTCTGCCTTTTCACAGTCACCTGCAAATACAGCGGGTGGATTACCGCAAAATTTGTCATGTGTCGCTGGTAAGGGTGCTTGCACTGCCGGTATCGGTACTGGTGGGTTCCCGGCAGGTGGTCCTGCTCCTCCACCTCCCCCACCTCCCCCACTGTTACCTCCTCCTCCGTTGCCTCCTCCTGGAGGAGCTGGTAGTTGGTTTCCTTGTGGGTCCATGAGCGCTCGAAACGCCGTGATTGTTGGTGCCACTGGTGAGTTAGTGAGGGAATAAATTGGTTGGGTGGATGAACTTTCCATGGCAGCCTGACTTTGAACATGAGAGGTGAGCATTGTCATTGCTCCTAATCGTAGTGCTTCTGTAGCGACTGCTAGAGTCACTCCTTGTTGCGACGGAGAAGATGATCTTGCTCCAAGAGACGCGTTACTCTTGGTACTTGGTGATGGGGGTGGTGTAGTGGATGTTACTCTGTTGATCTCGTTTGTGGTATTCAATTCTTGCACCTCTTCCTGTGTAAGCTCGTTGATGTAAATGTCACAGCCTAGATCTTCTAAGGCCACCTGGAATCCTTCCCACTCTCCTTCATCATTGCGAGGCTGGAACCAGCGAACTTCAACCCAAACATATCGATCGTAAACAAACTCAACTGCGATGGTCCGGTTGTCTTCTCGACTTCTGGCGTGATATCCTGTAGTACCTGTGGTTGTACTATACTGGTATTCTGTGTTCTTGCGAAATTGTTGTGGTACGTTGTCGGCACCTCTGTGCTTAAACCAGAGGTCTCTGCAGTTCTGACACCTTTCCTGAGTAGTTTCTGATGACACCACGTTGGAGCTTGGTCTTAATGTAGCGTTATCACCTAACGCTTGTTCGACTTGAACAGATCTGCGGCGTGACGTTCGAGTATATGGATGAATCTTGGTAATCACTGGCAACTTAGCTTAGTTGCGTTGCCACTAGGTCAGGTTGATAGACACTAGGGTACCCAAAGGGCAAGCTTCAATCGATAGATTGGAAGAGAAGACGAGACTAGAGATGATGATTCAAGAAGACCAAGATGGAGAGCTTTGGTCTCTACCAAATGGTTTATATACAGATACTTGCTGGCTTTAAAGCGCAGCTGTAAATCCAAACCCTAGTACAGTGCTACTAGTATCGAGTCATCGTAAGTAAATACAAATACCTGAAACGCCGGTGAAACCCAACTACCGGTGACACGTAAGTGTCCATGACTAATGAAGGCTTACTATCGTATTCATAACCATATAGTAAGCATCCTGAACTCTGAGACCTCGTAATGATGATGATAATTAGTCCGTACAATGTCAAACCGTGACAGTAAGGGTATAAAATCTCAACCCTTCATGTACCCTTACCCCCATGGGGGGTTAGCCATAGTGTTAGAATGCATGTGTTGACAGTCCAGATTGGGTAATTGAATGAATGATAAATAAGTACAAACAACTGTATGGACTAACAGGAAGAGATTCAAACTCCAAATAGGAGCACTCACTTCTGTGCAAAATTATCACATCCATGCACTAGTATTCTATATCTCATCTAATTGCTGTGCAATATAATAAAAACTGATCACCAATAATTTTTTTCTATCTGGTTGCTGGTAACCTTGACACCCTGCTTAAACTGGAGATAGGACAGGCAGGCAAAGGAGGTGAGCATGAGTGGCAAGCAGAGGTGTGCAAACAGTCTGGCATTGCCTAGTAGGGTAGAGATGTTGCCTAGTAATATAGAAGTGCCTCAGAGATGTAGCGTTATCACCTAATGCTGGTTCGACTTGAACCCTTCTATAACGTGACGTGCGAGTGTATGGATGAATGATGGGGACACTGGTAACTTAACAAAGTTACACTGCCTCTAGGTCACTTGTCTTGACACTAGGGTACCTCAATGGGCAAGCTTCAATCGATAGATTGGAAGAAGACGAGAATGGTGATGATTTAAGAAGACCAAGCTGGCGAGCTATGGTCTTCGTACTACAACTTATATACAGTAACTCGCTGGCTTTAAAGTGCAGCTGAATATCAAACCCTAGTACAACGATCCAAGTATCGAGTCATCGTAAGTAAATACAAATACCTGAAACACCGGAACTCCCAAATACCGGCGATGTAACGTTTTGACCCAACGCTACCTTCAGTACTGCTTTTGACTGCAATACTGGAATACGTGTCGATGACAAGAGCTGACGCTACTCTGAATGATGCCTGGAATAGCCAAGTAATGAGAAGGACTGGCCCAAACAATGGGAACAGCCATAAATAAAGTCCACAAAGGGACAACAAGACAAGGGGAACAAAAGAGTGAACAGCAATGTATTAACAGGGAAACCTCATGCTAGACGTGAGAGGAATATGAGAATACAAAGCTAAGGACTCTATCGTCCAGAGCCCTACTCTATATACTGCTCAGGAGCTGGGTTTCAACCTGAGCTCCTGGCCAAACCTTAATATACTGAAGATAAGCATACAGCTTATCCTCCAATAATATCAGTCCATCAGTGATACTCCACAGGCATACAACATGAGGCGAACAGCCATCAGGGCCATCAGAGATAACACTATTAATAGTCCATCAGAAATATCCATCAGAACCCCAAGATAAGGGCCTGGAATGACCTCGGCTTCTGATAAGCCGGCATGGGCTTTCACCCGATCCGGTCACATGATCGGAACTTCCCATGATCATGTGCAACCCGAACATATTCTTATCACGCAATGTCTCACAGCACAATATTCTTTGCATGCCTTTGCAGGCAGCGCACACTCTTGCACGTGTGCTGAATGTCACATGACCGCATGGCATGGTACGTGACAACTATACTGGAACAAAGAAGAAACAATAAAGAGTAGAGGGAAGCAATGCAGAGTAGTGTGCACAGGGGTGTAGTAGACAGAGGTTGGCTATAGCATTGACTGCACTTGGAATTGGAATTGTATCATAGTATAAGATCTGTAATAGAATGATAGGAGTTGTTTTGGGAAATGGAAAAGATAAATGGAACTACTGCCACTGCTGTGTGCACAGCTGTGGAATGCATTAATATGCCCAGCTCATCACTGGCCTTGTAAATTGCTAATTTTGCTTTTTTGATTTATTTTTTGTAACTTCACCTTTCTCCAGAATCCAGATCTTGATTATATTTGTTGAAACATAATAAGTACATACGTATCTTATCTATAGCAGTTACGACATTACAGTAGTATCGTACATATGATTACCATATTAGGGTACTCCGTTACGCACAAAGTGGGCGCAACTCCAATATGGAGGGTGCAAGTCTAATCAGTATCACACGTGGTGATATTGAAGACTTCTGGGGTGTTTCACATCAGGCGTCACTGAAAACGCGATATTGTGGACACCTTTACTCATCACTTTTACGCAAACG
>WITN01001761.1:0-13610 GCA_015025155.1 Lactarius quietus | reverse complement strand
AACTGCAATGGGAGCTGTTGATGCTATCAAATGGGCCCACTGAAGCTACCTGGGTGAGCTGCCAAAGGTCATGGATGGGCCCATCAATCTAGCACTCAATGCTTTGAATGATCCATCTGATATGGTATCTAACTTTCTTATCTGATATAATAGACACATTCATGACCATCAGCAGCTACTTTACACAACTTTTGTAGGCCCATCGAAGACGATTGAAGCCCCCTCATATAGGGGCCTGTGACATCACATAGACCCATGGAAGCTGCCAATGATTGATGTCAAATCTCTTAGATTGGCTCTCGTAATCTCCCAATCAAGCTTGGCCCTGCTTTCAATGGGCCCACCAGTGAGTTACAGATATGCTGCATGTGTCCATTATGTATATGACATTGCTTAGTTTTGTAATGAGCAAACTCTAATTGACCTGACACAATCTGTCTCCCCACATTTGATATTACAATATGCCATATGAAGTCAAATTATTTTGCCAGTGCTGAGACTAGTATTTCCAGGCACACTCTTAATCTTAGATTCTCTGACTGATTTGCAAATGTTTACAATGAAAATGATTTTATTACAAATTGCAAGGCACTGCATGCGCCCAAAGTTGGTTCCTTGAAGAAAAAAACATCTTGATGATGTCCTTTAGTCCTGTTCTGTGAGTTTTTGACTTTTCGCACGGATCTCATGCCGGGCGCTCGGCATTTGCCGCCCGTCCCGAACTCTAATTTAAATATTTTTATTTCCTTAAGAATAAAATAAAAAATATCCTGAAATAACAAATAAAGAAAAACAACACATCAACAAGATGTGTTTGTGTATCAACATAGACACCACCCACCTCCACCACGTCGCTCGCCTGCCCCCCCTTTTCATGCGTGATCCGCGCCGCTCCCCCTTTGCGCGACAGCAGGGCTACAAGCGTGGCCGCGTGCACCCCCTCCCACTGCACCCCTCCCACTGCACACCCCCCTCCTCCCTTCCGCCCCGTCTGCACGCTCCCCTCTGCCGCGTTCCCTGTTGGGTGCGTGTGGAGAGGGGGGGGGAGGGGAGGGCGCGTTAACCACCCCATTCAAACAAATGGGGAAGACACGCCCCCTTCCCCTTTGCCCCCCCCCTCCCCTCCTTTCCACGCACCCCGTGTTCATCACTTGCACAGAATGGGGGGCTGGAATCAGGTGGAGGGCGCGCACGAACCCAGGGGAGGGGGGTGCACACCCTTCACGCCCCCCCTCTGAAGAATGCAGGGGTGGCGTGCAGACTCCCCGGTGACCCCGCACGCAAGTGATTGCGCACGGGGTCTGGCACACGCAAGGGGGGTGGGGGTGGGGGTGCCCCCCCTTGCATGTGCCAGACCCCTGTGCGCAATCACTTGCGCGCGGGATCACCCACCGGGGGGGGGGTAATCCGGAGGCGCATCATTTCTGCGCGCCCCCTCCCTCCATGCACAAGCAGGGGGCGCAACGGAACAGTGCGCCACCCACCCCTGGTTTCCGCGTCCCAGGCCGGACCGCCCGCATTGCCCGCCCCTCTCCTTGGCGTGCAAGGCGGGGGCGCAGGAGGGAACGCCCTTCCCCCTTGCGCGCAAGCAGGGGCGGGGGATAGTGCGCACCCCTCCCTCCCCCTTTGCACGAAGAGGTGCAAGGGGCAGCGCGCAGGGGAGTGCTGCCACCCGGCACCTCTGCCCAGGCTGTGTGACCCCACCCCGCTCGTACGCCCCCCCTTTGCATGCGAGCTGGAGGCGGGGGACTGCGTGCCCCCCAGTCCCTCTGCCTGGGCTGCTCCGCCGGTGCGCACGCAACCAGGAGCAGGCGCGAGCAGGGGCGACGGGCAACCCAGGCATGGGAAAGAGGTGGGCGGTGTGTAAGCGGGATGCGAGAGCAGAGGGGGAGCGGGGCAACATGCAACCCAGGTGCATGGGCGGCGCACAACCCCGCGCACCCAAGCACGGAGGGGTAGGGTGTACCACAGCGGGGATGCGGCAGAATGGGCGCGTGCCGCACTTTCCCTCCCCCCTCTACGGTATCGACTTAGACAAAAAAAAAAGTACTTAGTTTATGTAATTTTCATTAGTCAATAAATTTATTTTCTTATTTTCTTAAATAGTAATTTTAGACGGAGATTAAAAATGTGGCTGTACCTGATCGTGAGATCCGTGCAAAAAGACCCTAACTTGTTCTGTGGATGCTTGTAATGCGGTAATCTTATATCTAATGCACCAGACATACCCCATTACAATGGTATAACTTTATCATGAAACAGATGAGTGAAATTGGAACAACATGTATTTTGGTGTCAAAGACTGTCACACATATTGTATGTACTGTATGTTACTTTAAAATCTGGAGTATCCTCCTCAGCATCACTGGAAAGACGAACTCAGTTTATATCAATGAACCTGGAGTATCTGTAAACAAGTTAGACTAAGTAATTGGCGCATATATGAATGCAAAGTACTCACCCTCCTCAGTGTCACTGAAAGATGAACTGAGGAGGGAAAAATTGTATTGTAAGTCTGATATATGTGAATTTCACGTGCGTGAGAAGACCAAGAAGTAAACATGATAAGGAAATAGTCTAAGTCACGATCATTGTGTCCTTACACTTCCCCTCAGCGTGAATGTCAGTATCTTGTTGATAAACACCCAAATATCCTTGCAAGCTAAACAAATCGTGGGCCGGGAAGTGCCTTAGTCAACACATCTGCAATGTTGCCAGACGAAGAGATGTGATCGACAGTAAGCTCCCCATTTTCAAACACGCTCATGGATCCAGTGATACCTCACATCCAAGTGCTTTACCCGGTTGTGAAATGCCTGATCACCGCACAACAATACGGCAGCGGAATTGTCACATAGGAGTGAAAGTGGTGTATGGTGATTCAAAACCCAACTCCTGAAGGAGTGTTCAAAGGCCAGACAAGCTCTCAACCAGCTTCAGATGCAGCCATGTACTCCGTGGCGTAAGTCAAATCCGCCATTGTTTTCTGCTTTCTTGGATGACCACAATACCATTCTGCTTCCCAAAGAAAAACAGTATCCCACAACAGATTGTCGGCCCTCAGAACCTGGATCATTAGCATAATCGGAATCGCAGTATCCGATCAGCATGGGAGTAGAGGATGATCTGCTGAGTTTCGATGACATGTCTCAAGTGCCTTTTAAGTATCATACAACACGGATTGCTGCCTGCCAGTGAATCTCGTGATAGCAATCTAGGAAACATGAAAGCTTGCTGATGGCGAAAGCAATGTCCGGTCGAGTGCCTGAGGTGACATACATGAGTGATCCCACTAGAGATCGATAGGGAATATTGACGAGGTGTTCGTGTTCATCTTCTTCCAACTGCTCCTGGGGATCAGGTCGTAAGAGCTGGGTGCCGTGGGCTAAAGGAGAACTAGCAGATTTTGGGTGTCGCTTTGTCCATATGTCAAGATTATTTTGTCAATTAGTGCAGTTTGGCTGAGAAAGATGGTTTTCGTAGCCCTATCTCGGCGTAGAGCGATGCCTACTACCATTTTTGGCTCCCCCAGAGCAGTGATCTGCCAGGTTGCCTCTAGCTAAGTGGTCCAGCTCAGTTCTGTTGGATGAGGTGGCAAGCATGTCGTCTATGTGCACAACAACAATGGAAGCATCGCTGTTGTCCAGACAGCGCATGTATACACACCATTTGCATTCAGAACGTGAGAAACCCCAGGTGATAAAGGAAGAATGTAGAGCACGATTCCAGATTCACAACGACTGGCGCATTCTGTATAATCCACGGAGAAGTTTCCATACTAGAGCTTCTGAGCCAGGCTGAGTGAAGCCAGGAGGTTGCTCCATGTACTGTACTTCTTCTTTGGGAAGGATTCCATTAAGGAATGCAGTTTTGACATTGTACTGCTCAAGGCACCAGTCAAGCGTGGTGGCAATATGAAGAACAATGTGCAGAGATTCTAGGCGAGCAGTGGGGGATGTCATCTTACTGAAGTCTCTCCCCCATACCTGTTGGAATCCTTTCACCACCCACCAGACTTTGTGACATACTGGATTGCTGACCTCATCACGTTTCAGGCGACAGACAAATTTTCCTCACAAGATGCTGTGGTTAGTCGGGACTTGGGAGCGAGAGACGAGCTGATAAACACCCATGTCATGAAGGCTAGTGAGTTCATCTTCTGCTCCTTTTAACCACTTGTCCTGATCAGCTGATTTCAGTGCATCTGGCCAGTCTGGGGCATCAGGATCTTCGACATCCACAAGGAGTGAGATCTCTCCAGTCACTTCATGGGGGGTTTCGTCCTCTTTGGCTTCAGCTTTCGCTTCAGCCTTTGCGGCAGCATGACGGGAAGCTGACTCTCGCACTTGCTCAAGAGCCATGTGCGGTGCTCTCCCGAAGGCAAGACCATCATTGGCGGTGGCTTTTAACTGAGCTGGCACTCTGTCTCGAGCTGACCGCCTAGGTAACTTGTCCTCTCCTGTATGTGCAGGTACAAGAGGTTCAGCCCGTGCCATCTGTGGTGACGAAGCTGCACATTCGTCTACCCACTGGGATGCAAGATCAGGTGCTGTGACACCATCATCTGCATATGGCTCCGCAATCGCATCTTTTGCTTGGGCATAGTACGCGAGATTGGTCGTTGAGATGATCGACGAATGAAATGTGAAACGAGTTCACTATTCGTCCACTCTCCTGGTGCAACATCGGTAAGCCTTAGCATTTGATGCGTACCCAATTAGCGTACACTCTGCTGACTGTGCAGCGATTTTGGGATTTGTCCTGCTTATGAATACATAGGTGCAACATCCAATTTCGCGCAGGTGTGAGAGTGAGGGGCGAAGGCCGAACCATAACTCATAAGGAGTCTGGCCATTTGCTGCCTTAGACACAGTCAGGGTAGAGAGGTAGGATGCAGTGAGTACAAACTTGTCCCAAAGGTTAAGAGGGGCATTGCACGATAGGCGCATAGCTCTGGCTTTATTCATCAATGTTCAGTGCAGTCTCTCGACATGGCCATTTTGTGCGGACGTGTAAGGAGCAGTGAATTGGTGGATGATACCTCGCTCAGTACACCATTTAGACATTTTGTTCGAGTGAAGTTCTCCATTGTTGGTAATGAGATAACAGAGCTTTTCGTTTGATTGAGTTTCCGCCGATGGGAGCCATTCACGTAGAGTGTGTGATGCATCTGATTTGGCCTTAAGAAGACATGTCCAGTGATAGCCCAAAAAATCATCGATGATATTCATAATGTAATAAAAGCCAGAACTTGATATGTTAGTTTGTGGACCAGTGAGATCCACAAGGATCCGTCCAAGTTGCCTATTAGCCTTCCGTCCCTTGCATGTTTTAGGCACCAGACTATGGGTCTGTTTGCCATGTATGCATGCATCACAAGCCTGAGGAGTGAGTGATAGATCGACTTGCATACCTTTGGCGATTTCATGAGTGCCATGTCAAGCACTGTTCGGAAATTGCGTGTCTGAGACAGCAGTGCCACGTTTCAAGATTGGGTTTTGCTATGAGGGAAGGGAGGGCAGTA
Organism: Lactarius quietus; assembly: GCA_015025155.1. Lineage (NCBI taxonomy): Eukaryota > Fungi > Basidiomycota > Agaricomycetes > Russulales > Russulaceae > Lactarius > Lactarius quietus. The sequence goes on along the minus strand of WITN01001761.1, from coordinate 8,086 downwards.
CAATGAATGGGAGAAGGATAGGAAGGGAATGGAGAGGGGGGGGATGAAGGGGGGGGAATGGGATTGGAATGGAATGGGAATGGGATTGAACTGAGCCGCAGAATACAGATTAGATGCGTTTCATATGCTTTCACAATTTCCTGTCCAGATGATCGTTCACTTATGGTGCATACTCCACAGTCGAAGATCAGCTGATAGCCTGAGTCCTCTAGACAGCTAATTGAGATGAGATGGACACCAGCATTTGGAGCATAGAGACATTGCAAAGGGCATACGGATGTTTCATGGATTAGTATTTCAACGGTGCCTATCCCAATGGCAGATACCGAAGAATTACCAACACCATGATTGTCCGAGGCTCAATTGGTCTCAGTTTGGAGAAATCTGAGTGCACACATGAGAATGGGTGAAGCTTCAGATCTAGATAGAGCAGTGGGCCATTGTCAGCAATAGACAAGATGTGTCAATGGCTGCCAAGAGGAAGACTGCCATGTCAATATCACCACTGTCTGCCCAAGAAGTGTCAATGTTTGTGAAAAGGAAGACTGCCATGTCAATTGCCCCATTGTCTGTCCATTTCATATCATTGCTGTTTATTGCCCAGTCTAGGTATTCTCCCTGATCAGCGGCTGTCATAGCGGTTTCCACTTCAACTTCAGTGATTGATGCTTTTTCAGGCTCCAGTCCTGGTACAGCTGTGGGAAGGTACCTGATGCCACCGATCCAGACTGCTAGTGTGTTGTCATTACCAGTTCTGGTAGGAGGGATGGAGCTTGATGGAGTGCCAATCGGAAATTGACAAGGATTGCAAGATGCTTCATGAGCTGCATGCTGTCGAGTGATGGCATCTGAAGTTGACTGACCTTCCATCTTACCGCCTGGGGAAATACAGAAGTCGATTGTATGACCAGGTTTTTGCAGTTGGGACAAATCTTGACACATGGGGACAGGTATGCTGGTAGCACGATGGTTGAGGAAGACAGGGAAGGATGAATGTTGGGAGCAGGCATGTTCTGGTCAGAAGGTATGATTGGAAATGTGAGTTGATCAGGGTTGTGTGTGGCCTGTGCTTCGTAGAAGTGAAGCATACATTGCTCGAATGCTGCAAGTGAAATTGATCTGTCCATTAGGTTGGGGATAACGCTTTGTAGACTGTTGGGTGTGTATATTTGAGATGAACTAGGATGAATAGGACAGCCAGTTTGCTAAGATCAATCAGGCCGATTTGATCACCACAATAAATGAGATCATGGAGATGGGTCATCGTTGTGTCAAAGACCCTGGGGCTGTTGTCAAAGCAGATCTGCATCATTCATTGGATTATTTGAATTTGGGTAAGACCACTACGTTTTTCATGATGTGACGTAGCATGTTGTACGCTTCTGTGGAAGTGTTGCAGTGGGCGATGCATTGTGTTTCAGATGAGTACATATGAGACCGCATGTATCTGAGGATCATTTGATCATTGCCACGCCAAATGTGCTGCCCTGGATGGTCGTAGCGAGGATCTGGACATCTGAGCAGGCTAAGTGGGTACTCATCGAGCTGTACCATCTCTAAAGACATTATGAGTTTTCACAACCACTCCAGCCAGTTATTTGCCCCCAGTGACAGAAGCAGATTAGCAGGCCAAGGTTGTATGCCTGCCATGGTCTTTTCACGAATGATAGGGCTGTCATATGGATCAGGGAGTGTCACAGGGTAGGTCTGTGAAAAAGGATTCGTAGGGTCGGGCAAGAATGGGGATATATGACCGGTGTATGGGACCATTGGTATATGAGGAGGTGGTTGTCTTCCCCTATGCGTTGTATGAGCTGACAGATTGTTATTGGGTATATTTCTGGGAGGCGTGACAAATGGGTTACGGCTTTCCTGAAGGGCCCTTCGGGAAAGCCAGAGATACTAGCAGTACCGGGAGAGCTTGAATCGGACATGGCAAAGGATTACTGAGAGCGATGAACACAATGACAATGATTTGCAGAAAGAAATCAGTGACAAACAGGACAACAGTCCACAATGACAATGACAATGACAATAGATGGTAGACACTGGGACGATAGCCCATGACAATGACAAGACGAAGATTTGACAGCAAAGAGAAATGGATGATGCAGAGCAGCAGATGACAACAATAGAAACCAGCACGATCCTAGACATGATGACTGAAGGAAGGATGAATACACAGGACACCTTTACTGGACACCCGCAGGGCCATAACCTTTAAAATCTGGAGTATCCTCCTCAGCGTCACTGAAAGACGAACTCAGTTTATATCAACGAACCTGGAGTATCTGTACACAAGTTAGACTAAGTAATCAGGGCATATACAAATGCAAGTACTCACCCTCCTCAGCATCACTGAAAGACGACCTGAGGAGGGAAAAATCGTATTGTAAGTCTGATATATGCGAATGTCACGTGCGTGAGAAGACCAAGAAGTAAACACGAAAAGGAAATAGTCTAAGTCACGATCATTGTGTCCTTACAGTTTCAACACACAGTAATACTGTCCCCTGAAATTAAATGGTGTTGTACCAAACATCCCAAGGTTCTCTTTGACTAAAGGATATACCAGGGGGATGGGGCTTACATGATGTGCTCAAAACAAGACTCTCACATTATGAATATCTGTATCATATGTGCAAAGGATACGACCACATTGTTTTTGTTTGAAAAGACAATGTCAAATACAAATAGCTAAAATGGACCCATTCAAGATCTTCAGCAGCTCTCCCAGGTACCTTCATTCTGGCCCATGCAATGGTATCGACTACTTACATTGCAGTTTTCAATGGGCCCATGCAAAACCATCAACAGTTTCCTCAGTAGCGTTGATGGGCCCATCCAAGCACATTGGTAGCTGTCTTGTGCAGCTTAAATAGGCCCATTCAAGACCTTTGGCAGCTCCCCCAGTCAGCATCAGTGGGCCCATTCAATAGCATCGACTACTCCCATTGCAGTTTTCAATGGGCCCATGCAAAACCATCAACAGCTGCCTTGATAGCATTAATGGGCCCATCCAAGTGCATTGCTAGCTGTCTTGTGCAGCTTAAATGGGCCCATTCAAGACCTTCGGCAGCTCCCCCAGGCAGTGTCAGTGGGCCCATTCAATGGCATCGACTACTCACATTTCAGTTTTCAATGGGCCCATGCAAAACCATTGACAGTTGCCTCAGTAACATTAATGGGCCCATCCAAGCACATCAGTAGCTGTCTTGTGCAGCTCAAATGGGCCCATTCAAGACCTTCAGCAGCTCTCCCAGGCAGCTTCAGTGGGCCCATTCAATTGCATCGACTACTCACATTTCAGTTTTCAATGGGCCCATGCAAAACCATTGACAGTTGCCTCAGTAACATTAATGGGCCCATCCAAGCACATCAGTAGCTGTCTTGTGCAGCTCAAATGGGCCCATTCAAGACCTTCAGCAGCTCTCCCAGGCAGCTTCAGTGGGCCCATTCAATTGCATCGACTACTCACATTTCAGTTTTCAATGGGCCCATGCAAAACCATTGACAGTTGCCTCAGTAACATTAATGGGCCCATCCAAGCACATCAGTAGCTGTCTTGTGCAGCTCAAATGGGCCCATTCAAGACCTTCAGCAGCTCTCCCAGGCAGCTTCAGTGGGCCCATTCAATTGCATCGACTACTCACATTTCAGTTTTCAATGGGCCCATGCAAAACTATTGACAGTTGCCTCAGTAGTGTTAATGGGCCCATCCAAGCACTTTGGTAGCTGTCTTGTGCAGCTTAAATGGCCCATTTGAGACCTTCAGCAGCTCCCCCAGATAGTGTCAGTGGGCCCATTCAATATCATCAACAGCTTCATTTTCAGTTTTCAAGGGCCCATACATGTTCCTTGTCATGTTTTTATATTAATCACAGATGGGCCAATACAAAGCTGTGGGCAAAAAGGCTTTATGGGCCCATGCGTCTGTGTCCACTATATACCCCTCATGGGCCCATGTGGGCTTTTTCGAGACACACAGTAACTTTGCAGGTGGGTTCTACCATTTACTACTTACAAGATGTGCTACATGGGCTCACTGTACTAAGTGCCAAGGCACCTGAGGGCCACATCTCAGAGGTGAAGGACCCATGGCAGCACTCAAATCATGATGAGCCCATCGGACAGATGATACTGACAAACCAGAGACTTGACAAGCTGGCTTTTGCTCGGGCATGTTTCATAGTGTGTGGGATGTTACTGGAACACCCTCAATTCCCAAACCTGTGACAAACAACAAAGATGATGATGGTGCCATCGATGGTAACATCATGGGAGAGGTCATTCTTGCCATTTGCCCTCATAAGTAACCCTTCCTAACTCACATATCAGAGGAAACAGATGTGAACTCAGAGCATGGATACCCTGCAGAACTCACATTGCTTGCAGAGTGCCTCAACACACCCAACCTGCTGCAGCTTGTATGTCAATTCCTCTTTGACCAACTCCAACCTGATGATGTTTCCAAGGACGAGCAGCTCTGAGAAAACCTGCCTGACATATGATCTAAATTCTCAGTATTTCATTCAGCATGAGCAGTATTCTATGCCCCTAGTGACATTTCAGGTTCACATGGCATGCACCACCAGATAATCCATTCCACCCCATCTTGGTGGAAAAAGGATGCACACTACAATTGCGTCCTTGTTGTAGAAGATGAAGACAAGCCTGGGATGTGAGGAATGACAGTGGGGCACGTTCAGGCATTTCTTTCTTTCTCACACAATGATACTGTTTATCCATGTGCTCTCATTGACTGCTTTAAGCATGTAGGCTGGGGCCCAGACCCTGTTACAGGAATGTGGAGAGTTCATCCTGAGCTTGTCAGCTCCAAGCCCATACAATCTGTAGTTCACATTGACACAATATTGCGTAATGTTCACCTTATCCCAGTTTTTGGTACAGGGTCTATTCCACATCACCTTCATTATTCTAAGTCCTTAGATGTTTTTTCTTCATACTATGTGAATAAGTATGCAGACCACCACTCATTTGAGGTAATTTGATTGTACTGTAGAACCCTGACATTACTAGCGTTTGGCCTTTTCCATTTTGGGACTTGCCTGCCCATTCAATTGTTGATAGACTCTCATCTGAACTCTCACATTGTTTCAACTTGTTTCTCACCCACACTCCTTCTGACCTCTGTTTGTTGATCTTTACCCACTGGATGCCACCGGTTGTCATTTATATATAAGTGCTGCCAATCATCTATGCCACAGCAAAACAACCTTCAATCCTGGCAACAAAGGCTCAAGCTTTGCAAACCATTTTCACTTTTTTTCACCACCCAGGCATTCATTCACTTGACCATGTCCCAACCCAACAACCTTGTCCATGTGTTCACTGATGCTGATTTGTGTCATGCCCTCAATTCTGTCTAAGAAGCCTGTGTTTCCTTGAGACAGACAAAGGTATGATTGACCAGCTTTGACTAACACAGAGCAAATAGTATTCTTATGTTTCTTTTACTCTAGTGCTCTCTGCAACAATGATGCACATGTGTGGTTGACCCAGGCTCAATTTTCCTCTGTTCCGCATCAATACTGGATTCCTCCATCAGTACAACATCAATTCTTCGTTCCCCATCAATCCTGGATCCCTCCTTTGAACTATGATACTCCATTTGCCATCAATATCGGACTACAATTTTTTTTGCATTGGTGAAATCATTCCTTCTGTTCCCCTGCAATAATGGATCCCTTCCTCTTGGACTTAACCTCACATTTGCCTATGTTCCTCCCACATTCCTAGTTTGCCATTTTCATCCCTGTTTTGTCTGTGCATACATAATGCTCTTGTGTTTACACCTAATGCTATCATCGTTTCCATTACCTACATGTGCTTGCCACACAACTCCCTTGCCAGAAGTGCATGATTGCACACTCCCTGTGGGGAGACTGCCCTTTGCAGGTGATGTGGTGATGCACACTCCAAGTGTGAGGTGATGGCCAGTGTCACGAATGTGCCATCGCGGTCATGTGACATTCGACGCACGTGCAAGAGTGCGGTGCCTGCGAAGGCATGCAAACAATATCGTGCCGCGAGACATCGCGTGATAAGAATATGTTCGGGTATCACGTGACTGATGCGAGTTCCAGTCATGTGACCGGGTCGGGCTTATGCCCATGCCGGCTTATCAGAAGCCGAGGTCGTTCCAGGTCCTTATCTTGGGGTTCTGATGGATATTTCTGATGGACTAGCCACATTGAGTTTATCTCTGCTTGTGTGAGTCATTATGACTCTTATCACTGATTGCCCTTAGGGCTGTTCGCCTCATGTTGTGGGGCCGTGGCGCATCATTGATGGACAGATATTATTGGAGGATAAGCCGTATGCTTATCTCTCATGTATTAGGGTTCGCCGGGAGCTCAGCTTGAAAGCCAGCTCCTGAGCAGTATATAGGTAGCAGCTTTGGGCAGTACGGTCCTTAGCTTTGTATTCTCATACCACCTCACGACTAGCATGGTTGGTCCCTGTTAATTGCATTGCTATCCACTCCTTGTCTGCTTGTCTTGTTGTTCCTTTGTGAACCTATCTATAGAGGCCTCATTATTTGGTCCTCTCTTGTCATCATTCGGCTATTCCAGGCGTCATTCGGAGTAGCGTCGACTCTCGTCGTACGACACGCGTTCCAGTCTGCAGGTCAAGGCAGCACTGAAGGTAGCGTTGGGTCAAAATGTTACAGCCAGTGCAGCTCAAGTCGGCATAAGTGTGTGGACACAGAGTAAGGTTGTTTGTCCTAGAGGGAAGCGGGTTTGAGTTGTCTGGATGATCTGAGTTGCATACTGAGTGGTGCCACTGAAGCAGGTGTTGATACAGATGATGAAGATGAAGATGCTGAGGTATGCAAGTATGCACTTAATGGTGTTTGCATGGGAGCTGTGCTCACAGTGTGCCCTAAATGCACAAGGCACTGCGCCACCTCGAATATGCAATCTCATAACCAAACTTGAAAATTATCATTCTACTATCTATGTGACTGGAAGTGACTGGGGGGACTGGATCCAGTCTCTTCATTCTGGGATGGTCTGGAAATATTTCTGTGACTGGATGCTCTGGCACCTTGCCTGTCCATGACTGGCAGTGACTGGCGAAACATTTCCAGGCCTCCCAGGCCTCAGACAAAATGCTGGTGCTGAAGCCAGGCTGGAGCCCAGTTGTGAGGGAAAATACCAGCTTATGCACATCCCTGGTGTTGGGATAGTGTGGGACTCAAAGCATGCAGCCTTCATATGGGCAAGGCCCAGTGTGCTCTCCTACCCACTAAAACCTCACAGTTTTGGATCCAGTCTGGTGGTAGATCCAAGGATTAGTTAGGGGGTCATCCCAAGTAGCTTTGATGAGCTTAGTGTATTGATCATCACATTTGATTTTTGTTGTGACGATTTTGTCTTCAGTTAGTCTATGGTTTATTGCTTTAAACCAGCATGCTTTGGCTTCACTTGCCATGTGAATTTTCTCTTGGATCACTCTCTTGCTGTTATGACACCAACCATTTTTCACTTTTTCTTGTCATGTGACTGCCATGTTTATCGCTGCTTTCCTTTTACCTGACCACATCCATTCTTTATTTGGACTGATTACTATACACTTAGATGACGTGGCTCTTAGCCACATGACTCAGTACTATACATGACTCACATGGGAGGCCCTTCTAGACCCTGCCCATTTACTTATTGTTCTGCTGCACACACTGTTGTGACTCAGTGCGCAGTTCTCTGTGACCTATTGTTTGTGTTACCTTATTGTTCTTGTGATGCCTATTGTTCTGGTGACACTATTGTTCTCTAGATACTATAAAGTCTGGCTCTCTATTACCCTGTAGCTTCAGACTTGACTTCTCCTGTATCTTACAGCACAGTTGTTGTCTATCAAACACCCTGCTCATCATCAGTCTGATAAGTTCACCTTGTGTTCACTTATCATCCTCTCACCAAGGCACCTCTCATCTATCCCTTGCACCCCTATCCCCTCTCATTGTATCTTTGCTATAAGTCCCTTGAGGCATGCTTAGTACAACTCTATCACAGTAACTCTCTAAGTGCTCTTCATGCTTAGTACTCTGATATCACGCCCC
>WITN01001760.1:0-13616 GCA_015025155.1 Lactarius quietus | reverse complement strand
AGTTGTTCATTGCTCCTGATGCTCCAGAAATGAGATCCACAAGTTGGCTTTCCATCTTTCATGTTTGGGAGACTTGTTCTGGAAGACTTTTTCCAGAGCAATTGGTCTGGAGCATTAGTCTGGAGCGATTCTTCTGGAACAATTGCTCCTGGCACAATTTCCCCAGACAATTCCTTGGAGCAATGCCTCTGGAGCAATTTCTCCAGAGAAATTCCTCCAGAGAAATTCTTCTGGAGCAATGCCTCTGGAGAAATTCCTCCAGAGCAATTTGTCTGGAGCATTTTGTCTGGAGCAATCATTCTGGAGCAATTCTGCTGTAGCAATTGTTCCAGAGCAATCATACTGGGGAAATGCTCCAGACCAATTGCTCTAGAGCAACCTGTTCAAGCACAGACCTTGGGGAAAACATCTTAAGGCTCATATATCCCATAGATGGTATCATATCCTTGACATGACCAAAGGATGGGCCACCGCTCCGGAGTTGCACATGGATGTTTCTGTAGGTCTGGAGTTGTGTATTTAGATATTTAAAAGCTTCTCAGATGAGCATAGAATATTCTAATAACTTGCTTAATACAGCTCCAGCCAGGAACCTGTTTCTTGGGGCTGCCATTAAGCACTGTTCTTAGCCAGTACAATGTCTGAGAGACATCTCCAATTTATAACTACTCTGAGGAGATTCACAACAACTATGGTACACTTAGAATCAAACCTAAACATGTTTCAATGATGCCAAAGTAATAGGAGCCAATGCCTTCTTTGAACTCCGAGAGAGCTCTTCCCATGAATGAGCTTGATATGAGGCATATGCAGCATGCCCAGGACATCGCTCCTGCACTGCCTGTTTCCTCAGAGCCTTCCAGAACTCTGCCCTAGCATGGAAGTAGGCAGGAACCCATATGGCCTCATTATGAATGCTGTCCTGCTCTTCCTTCCACCTCTCAAATTGTGCCTTGGCACGGAGCCAATGAACTCGATTGACTATTCCAGAAATGAGTATTGATCATGATCTTAGAATATGTGGCCACTTACAGTCATCCATCCATGTTCCATCTTTTTTAGCAGAGATCCCAAAGCTCCAGATCCATGGAAGCTGTTCATTTCGCTGTCCACGCTTCTCTGCCCCAAGAATAATGGTATTGACCCGGAGGTCAGTAAGCTGAAGGGGTGGAAGTTGTTTTGACTTCCTGGAGGGATCCTGAACATTAACATAGGCATCCCTTGCCATGCTGTAGTTCTGGGAATGGTCATGTACAGTTGCATCAACACCATGGACTGCTGTCCAGGCCCTGGTCTTGGTCTTCTGGGTTCGAGCATGTCTCACCTGGGTCTGGAAGAGAGCAGACTTGAACCCCAGTGCCAAGCGGAGTTTGTGAATGGAGTCCATTGCCTGGGAATGACATAGCTTGGATTCTTTGATTGCCAGGGACCTGTGACCATGTTTAAGACACCAGTCCCATCCAAGTGATGATGGGAGGCGAATTTGAATGTCTTCAGCATTGTGTCCAGATTGCCGGAGTGGTGGGCCCATGATGGTGGCCAGAGGGGGGTGCACTGGATTGCCCAGGAACTCCGGAGTCATCTATATCATCTGCATGATCATATTCAGAATAATCACCCAAAGGTGACATCAGAATATCTTCTGAGAGTTCTCATTGAAGAGAAATGCATCAGCTTGATGCTCAAATGTGTCTATGAGTTTTTGCAATCGGGTCCACTTATTCTCAAGGATCTGTTCATCCTCAATTGTGAGCTGGGCCCCTTCACTCCGGAGTTGGTATCTGATGGCCAGTCTATGCATAGTATTAGTATGTGAATTTACAGGATGTGTTTGAAACACATACTGCATTTCCTGAATCTTGATGCCACAGGAGATCCAGGATGTCTGTCCCCGCATTGAAGAGTCCCCAATCTCTTCACCCATGAGCTCCTGTTGGATGGTAGCACGAGATGGAGCTTTAACTGGGCATCAGGTAGGACCAGGACATTCTGAATGAATGTTCACACCTTTTCCTTGACTGTATCATATATATCCATGGCAGATGGGGATGCTTGCCTATTGGCTTGAGCATCCTTGTCTTCCTTGAGCCATACTCAGTCTTCTCCCCAAAGTGGTCATGAGTGACTTGTATGCCTGAGCACTAGCATCAAAGCCAGCCTCCAAGCGGCAGAATCGCTTAAGCAGAGAGGGAACTGTCATATTCAACTGTCAGACTCAATGAATGTATGGAATGAGTGATGCACACCAATCTGGACCAACTTCTTCCAGTTGGAATGATTAATGTGTGCATCCAGGACTTCCTGCCTGTGCACCAGAGACATTCCACGGAGGCTGCGAGAGATGTTGTTCAATGGAGCCCACAAGGTCTCTATTATTTCACCATCAACCTGCTTTGCTCCTGGAATGTAACTTGGGGAAAAGCGTGGTAGGCAGGAATCTTGGTGGCCATGGATATGGAACAGCCCAATTCCTGTCCGGAGTTCCAGGGAGCTTGGAAGAGTGAGTTCTGGACTATTCTCCACCCTCTTCCTGAAGTGCACACTGTATTGGCACATGATGTCATACATGACCAGGCAAACTGGGATGTCTTCCATGTTGTATGAAAGTGCCTTGCAAATGCTGTAGTCCATATTGATTTGCCTGAAAGGAAGTATGTAAACTGTAAAAATATGTTCAAAAGGAATAACACACACCTTTCTCCCTTCTGGAAATCTACCACTGATGTTGGAACAAAGAATCCATGGCAGCATGCTGTCGCACCAATCCCTGTGACATCAAGATGGGCCCGGTTAGAGTTAGCTTGTTCAATGGCTTTGTAGGTATTGCATGTGCTGGGCTTTCATAATGTTAGTGGGACTTTGTGAGCAGAGAAGCTACACATACCTGAGTGGTCTCTTGCCCACTGTGAAGGTGAGCCTGTAGGACTCTGGATTGGCCATGAATGCCATTCCTGGTGATAAGGAGACTTCCTTCTCCCCAGACCTATGGCGCATATGCTCTGCAGAAAGTTTCCATCCATAATAAATGTCCGGATGAGCTGTTCCCTTTATATGGAATATGAATATATAGTGCACCATTTATAGAGTAATAACATACGGAGTGTACTGCATCTTCCAGTCCTTTGGAAGGTTGATGCCAGGCTGTGGGCATGCTGGGCAGAATATTGCCATAGCACCATCCGGAGTTGTGTCAGAGGTTGATTGGTGCCCAAGGCCACTCTCCAATCTGTTTTTGAGATCCCTCCACTGATGGGATGCTCTCAGGAGTTGCTTATAATGGTTCTATAGGCATATATGAGATATGCATCTCAGATGGAAGAGTGCATACTGGAACATTGTTAGGAAACATTTTGCTGGTCATACTTTGCAGCTTGGAGTAATACTGCTGGGCTGTGGTCTTACATTCAAGGTTATCTGTGAGGAAATCTTCCAACACTGAATGTGTAAAGAGGGTTTCTATTTGTTTGAATGTAGCTGGAAAAGCCTGGCTTGGAGGAGCTGCTCATCTGTGTCACCTCCGTTGGAGCACACACAGAAAACAACCTCCATGTTGAATACACCACTGCGATCAACGACAGTGAAGAGAGGATTTCTGGAGGCTGCTGTGCATATCCTGTTAGCACCAGTGTTGTTGGATTCCATAGTAATATCCATGGTAGAATAGAGGGAGTCTGAGACCACTGGCTGCGATGGCTGTAACTCCAGCTGGGGTGTCTCTCGAGGTGTTGGAAGTTGGCCAGCACTTTCTGGAATATCTGCATCCTCCTCCGGAAGAGGAGGAAGGGAGATGGTGTGCACATGCCCATGCAGAGGATGAGCCCTCTGACTGGACACAGCTGCCTCAGCTGCCCTCATTCCCTAAATAGAGGTGAACAGAATTACAGATGAAAATGCTCAGTACATCATACCTCAACTGTCTTTGGACATGGTGCGCCACCATGCCCAAGGCAAAGGGCAAACCCAAGGGATTGTAGTGACACTTGAGTATAGTGGGTCATAGTCCAGAGAAGTGGGCGATGGAATGGAGAACACCTGTGGGACTCCAGAGCACAGTCCTTGCAAAATGATGGAGTGCCAAAGCAGTCTGGACACTTGATAACAGCTTGTCCAATGCACATGGAGCACCTGTCAGATGCTGGCTTGCCTTCCATCTTTAGCAAGATGTGGAGGTAGTTGCTCCGGAACTGGAGCCATTGTTCCATTGGAGTCTTGAACGGCCTGTGAGTCACCAAGCATGTATATTGTGTGAAGTACCTACAGATGCCTGTGGAAGACTGTCCTGGACTGGTTGTTCTGGGTCATATTCCTGCTCATCAAGGAATTGATTAATGTCTGTATCATAAGGGTCAGTGGTCTGGAGAGCCTCTCCCAATTCTTGAGCATCCTCAGACTGAGGCTGAGGTGGTGATTCTTTCTCTCCCCTAGAAGATGATCCGGAGCTCCTCTGCTTGGGCAAAACCACAGGGACAACCTTCTTCTTAATCCGGCATGACCCACGCTTGGATTTGGAGTCTGTGATGACGACCTCCTGAATGCCTCTAACAGCATTAGGAACAACCACATCACGACTGCGAGGCATGGTGAGCAAGGATATGAGAATGAGAAATGTGTGAACAGGATGTGAGGTTGTGTAACTTGGTCAGTGTCCTCCTTCCATTAAATATGCCAGAAACGATGCATATATCCAGATGTGTATGCCAGATGTTCATTCTACCGCAATGGAGTTCATATCTACAGTACTGTGCAATTCCATGCTATAGATAAACTCCGGAGTGATGCATGTATCATATATGGTGTATTGACATGTCCATATCCGGACATTGCAAATGAGGCTACAATGGAGCCTATGTACTCGACATGCAAGAACATTCCAGACGTTTCTATGACTCAAAGCTACCGATGGAGCTATCTTCTGCTCTGATATAATCAATTGGCTTCGGAGTTGTCTTCCTATTCAGATTGTGGTGAATAGAATTCTGTGAATGATGTGAAACTCCAAACCTGAATATAATTGGTTCCAGAGAATATGTGGGCGATTGGGGCCTCACACAGTGCCTTGGTCATAGCAGACAAAATCTCTACATCCCTACGTAGTCTCTGTGTTTCCTGAATGACATCATCGTACTGTGTTCCACATCTGAAGTCCGGAGCATATCAGTGAGGTGAGTGATGCACCATTTGAGCAAGCAATGTCTGTGCATCAGGCTCGGAGTCCAGATCAGATTCCAGATGTACTACAATGACATCATCGCTATTATCTGAGCCATACATGTCATCTTCATCAAATGATTGCGTATCAGATTGATCAACATTCTCCGGGTTGGAAAGACTAGTAGTGTTATGGAAAACACGTTCAAGAGAAGCATCCCTGCACTTCATGGCAGAAGGTTCTTGGGGAACAGAAGTGTCCGATTCCATGATGAGGGATATGTGTTTGGGAAATGGAGTCAGGGGCATTATATGTGTGCTTTTTGTAGTGCTGAACACCTTCCATGTGTAACACTAGGGTTTCATGTGACCATGTACACCCTGCCACTTGTGTGCATGCTTCCCTAATTGACACATAGCACTCCACATACAGGGGTATTCACATTATTGGAGTTACATACTGTGCAGAAACATGGGAAACTCCAGGTGATAATGACACTTTCATCTGGACCGATTCTTGTCTGGACCTTGCAGCACACATGTGCATCATTAGAACCTTGATTCCCTTGCACCTGTGACCGCTAAGACCTCACTTACCATGTTTCATGACTTGCCAATACCTGTAGGCACACCCACCCTGCACCTCACATCGTGAGCCATCTTAATCACTGCAGCCTATGGAGCTCAGATATTGTTGAGTCTACAAGCGAATTTAGAGCACTTAAATACATAGTTCATGATGGAAACCACACATATATTTCGGAGTTCCTCTAGCATACATGCTAGGCATTGTATCACACATGACAGACAAGAAACATGGCAAAAGCAAATAAAACATGATACTGGACGACTTCAACCACGGGTGCGAGAACTCCGGTGTGATGCAGCTGCACTTGCAGCCCTGGTAGGAGCCTTAGCTGCTCCTCCACCCCTCTGCCCAGACCAGCTGCATTGTCTGGTTCCAGATGCTGTAAGATGAGCACAAATCGGAGTCAGATGCTTGAACATTCTGGGAATGAAGGCAATGCGATGTACCTGCACACTGCATCTGCTCCGGACCGAGTTTGGACGGTCCAGCAACTGGCTGTGCTCCGGTGGACGTGGTGGGACTGTCGATGGTGAGCATGTTGAGGTGGAGACTGGATGAGGTGGACGATGCGGCGCTTTCAATGGATGCTGACGACGGATTAGCAGCAGGACTCTCATAAAGGGGAGGAGCCTGTGGAATGTGGCATTGGACAGGAGGAGGGGGAGAGATGTTGGCCTTGATGCAGAGATCATGGAGCATTTGCTCCATGGTGTAGAGTACCTCCCAGAGTTTGGCGTTATCGTTTTGCAGCGTCTCCAGGGTTTCCCTCTGATCCTCAACTGCTTCTGCAAAGCGTTCAGAGTGTTTGGAAGCTTGGAGGAATACACATGCACCCAATGCAGTACGCTGCCTGGCTTTGCCCTTTGCAGCAGGGGAAACATTGCCAGAACACTTCGGGCGATCACATTTGACCTTGTGGGCTGCACAGGAGGCGCACGCAGTTGCCTTTCCTGGAAGGTCCTTGCATTCGTGGTGATTCTCCCTGCATGGAGTGCAGGCCAGCTAATGATGGAGTTGTGAGTGTGCACATCAAGGTGAGCTTGGCATGTGCACCGCATCGTCGAGGCACAGGCGTTGCACCTCCTGTTCGTCCAGGCTGGGTCGTGCGGCCACTGAACGCTTCCCAGCCCTTGTCTGATGGCGTGGGGTGTCACCCCCATCCTCCAGCGACATCTGAACATCTTCATCTGGGGTGGATGGCTCTGGAGTGGAAGGGACGATGGGGGGAGGTTGGGCGGTGTCCAGAGCAGCATCAGATGCTGCAGCCATCTCTGTGAATGTTTCAGAGTTAGAACGGTAGGCCACATGTTGCAGAAATGGGTGTACACACCTGTATCATCCTCTGGTGCTGTGGTGCCACTTGGCAGCAGTGGAAGCCACCACCTATACTCCATAGGCACACGGCAGAGTAAGGGAGTCAGATCCGAGATGAAGAGCTCTTGAGGCCACATTGGACATGCTGTGGTGGCCATTCCACACCTCTGAGCATCTTCTGAGAGCCTGATGGCTCCCAAGTCAAGGGGTGTATGTCTAGCCTCTGCCTGCTCAGAAAGCTCACCAACATAGGTGATGATAGAATGGAGGCGTGGGTCAGCCTTGTCTGCCAGAGAACTGGTAAATATAGTGGATGCCTCCAGCTGAAAATTGAGAGTTAATAAGAGACTAGGAGGAAGCAGTACAATAGCTTACCAGCTCCTCATCCAGTGATTTCTGGAAAAATGGAACATTGACCCTCCCACCTCTCTTCTGAAACTCCCGAACGGCGGAGTCAATGCGAATGGCTACGCTCAGAAGGAGCTCCTCTGCACTACTCAGTGAGTCCGGATTTAACATTGCCGGAGTTTGTGTCTGTGGAGTTGGGACAGTGGGAGGTGGTGGGGCGATGGGGCAAGTGGGCGGCATGGAAGGGTAGAGCAAGGGTGTGAAACAAACACCTTTGCAGTGCTCCAACCTCATTGAATATTCGCAGTGGGAACGTGGGGGGTGTCCAGGGTGCTCAGAACTCCAGATGGACTCTGGAGGCATTGCAAAGGGTTTGATGCCCATTCTCCGATCAGTCAATCAATTAAGGAAACAGCACTTTTACTCCGAAGCATGTTTCCAGAGCTTGCCTAGTGATAACAATCACACTAAGTGACTGGTCTGTGTGTGAATCCTGAGAATATAGTTCCACACTACCTCTACACTCTGCCTGTATGCTGTACAGCACCCTACGTTTGTATTCACACTCTAACTGTGCTCATAATGCAAAAGCAAGACTCCCAATCAGGTAAGTCCATATATGGTAACATATGCTCACCATTGATAACTGATATCTAGTCTCAGGGCGATGGGCATACATTGGAAAGATGCCCCCTCGTCGCCAAGCCTCTAGTACGACCTCTGGACGTTCTTCCACCACCGGAACTCCTCCAGTGGCAGGACCTATGCCTCCACCACCTGTTCCATCCAATTTGATGCCCCCACCCCCTATTCCAGCAGTGCCAACAGTTGTGAACGAGCATGCACAGCCGTCACCTTCTGATGGGCCACCATTGTCAAAGTACAGCTTTCTTCAACAAGCTACGGCGACCCCCGACCCTCCTCTGCAGTCTGAGCGTCTGCCACCGGTGAAGACTGAGCTGGGGACGTACAAGTCCCTGCACAGGATGCAGCTATGAGGAGCCCATCTACACCCGTTCAGGTACGTCTTCATGTGCATCTGTGTGCAATAACATTACAATGTATTGTAGGAGTTGACCGATGATGAGCGTGCAACTCTGGCGGCACCACCACGCATCACACACACCTCCTTCCTCCATCGCAAGAAGGTGGTTACACCTGCTCCGGAGTCACCGGAGTCACCAGAGATCACTGAAATCACGCCACCACCTGTAGTATGTACATATACATTCCATTCTCCATCCATAACTGATGTCCATCTGTGCAGCATGCTGGAGCATCAAGGGCACCACCAGCGTCCAAGGAGGCAGCAAAGGTAAAACGGGACAAGCTGCAACACATTGAAAACACAAAGAAGTTGATCAAAATGTGTGACACAGTCGAAGAGGCGTTGTCAGAGGCTTATACAGAGCTTCTCAACATCAAGAAATATGCAGAGAATGTGAAGGCCCATTATGAAGCAGATCTTTAATAAGTAGGACATGTAGCTGCTGTGTATCGTCTCCTGTGTGCAAATATGATGTAGACCTGTGTCTATCTACCTGAGTTTGTGAATGTGATCATTTTCTTGGGTTGTGCATGTATCCTTTGGTGCACTTCATGGTGCCTGAGGACCTGATTACTGTCACTGGAGATATGTGCAACATCCTTGAGATCAGGACAATTGTGGGCTCCAGAGCCATAGTGTCCTCGTATGCAGGCATCACCATGCATTTCCCTGCATCCCATGTAAAGTTGCATGTGTGTGTATGGAGGTTGGGGACTGCTCCGGACCCAATGCAAAAGGTTGCACATGCATGCAGCACAGTGTGCATTGGAAATATCATGCACGTGGAGCTATAATCACTCCGGTGATCCCACATCATTGTGCATTGCTTTGCATCATATGTAAAGTTGCGTGCATGCGTTTGGAGGCTAGGCACTGCTCTGGACCAAATGCACAACGCTGCAGATACATGAAGCACAGTGTGCATTGGAAACATTATGCACTCGGTGTTACGTTCAGACCCTACTTCGAGCTGAAGACAGCGCAAATGTCTACATGAACACTGGGAGAATTGCCATGATTACCCGGAGGCGCATACCTGGGAGTCACGTGCAGACGAAGACATCAAAGAAGAAGAGGCCGTACGTGCACTTGTAGTGGCAGAAGACGACAGTTACCTCACTTATGACGAGGCGTGCAAGGTCCGCCAGCTCGTGAGTAACATGATCACTCGTGGTAGAGTCCCAGATGCTGGCAGGAAGGTTACTACAGGACGAATGAGGGTCACGTGACATGGTCATGTGATGAACCCCCAGGTCACAGGATCTGACCTAAGCAATAAGCCAGGGGGGCGCATAGGATGGAAGAACGGTCCCGGGTCGCAGTACGTATCCGACCTAACCCATAACTCAGGGGACAAGAACGCGAAGGTAGCCAGTGGAACTTGGCGGAAGACAGTTGTGTCCTAAAGACGACCAACGACGACAAACAGCGATTGTGTGGTGTAAGACCAGCGACCTGAGGCTGCCGATATCAGCAGGCCGTGGCTGCCATTGGGACACACTCCAGCGGGCTGGGTTTGATCCCCTTTCGGGAAAGTGTTCAAGATAGATTAGTCCAAGGAGTGCCTGTGTTAGCGCCGAGGCCATTGCTTATTGACGCATGGCAGATTAGTGTTGTGGATGACATTTCCCACTTATGCTTACTATTTACTCGCTTACTGATGTGATGAGGTGGGCTTATTGATGCCCCATGGTTGCTTACTCACTGGTTGGAGGTGCTCAGTCACTCATTGGTGGGGATGCTTACTTATGGCTTATTGATGCCTTATTCATGTGCTGATTGATGTGAGTCATCATGCTTATTACTTACCATTCTTACTATGTGTGTCGCCTTTGTGGCTTGACGGACATTTACTATATATACTGTACAAGCTGCACTATAGTTCGCTAGCTTAGTTGTCTTGATATCCACCTGTATTACTCTCAGGAATCACAGACAGTCTTGAAGCAGAGTCATAGGCCAGTGTGACTATTCTTGTTGCCAACTTAACTGTTAGGCGTTGCCACTTTGAAACATACCTCAAACTAGGCAGTAGGGAACCGTTATTTTCCTTGGGAACCGTTTTTCCCCCGTACAAGTCGTTCCTGAGTTCAGAAGCCGTGCGCTTTGCTCAGTGTTGAAACAAGGAAAACCCATCGGATCCAAGTCGGATCAACGTTCAGTGGAAACGTTACACTCGGAGCTATGATCACTCCGGTGGTCACACATCATTGTGCATTGCGCTGCATCATATGTAAAGTCGCATGCGTGCCTCTGGAAATTGGGCACTGCTCTTGACCAAATGTACAACACTGCACATGCATGCAGCACAGTGTGTAATGTAAACATCATGCACTCGGAGCTATAATCACTCCGGTGATCCCACATCATTGTGCATTGCTTTGCATCATATTTAAGGCTGTGTGTATGACCACGGGTATTGGGCACAAGTCCAGACCAAATGTATAAGGCTGCACATCTATGCAGCACAGCATGAATTGAATACATCATGCCCTCGGAGAATTAATCACTCTAGTCATTGTGTGTCATCATGCACCACTTTGCATCATATGTAAAGTTTTGTGCATGCCTGTAGAGGCTGGGCATTCCCCCAGATTAAATATTAAAGGCTGCACATGCATGCAGCACAGTATGATTGAACACATCATACCCTCAGAGCTATAATCACTCTGGTGATCATGCATGATCATGCACCACTTTGCATCATATGTAAAGTTTCATGTGTGCCTGCAGAGACTTGAAATTCCTCCAAATTAAATGTCTAAGGCTGCACACGTATGCAGCACACTATGTATTAGAATCACCATGCCCTCGGAGCAGTAATCACTCCAGTGATCGAGTGACCATGCATCATCATGCATTCCTAGTCAAGTGAATGATTGTACTTGCATATTTAAGCACTCTCCATAAATTAGGACTGTGCACACAACAGTCCATATACTTTCCATTCTCAACTCCACCTCCTACACATATTCCTGCCATGGAGTCTGAATCACACTCAAGCCCTTCTTCTGGCGAATCTGAGAGGCACTCCCACTCAGATGGTGTCTGTGTTGGAGACAGGTTCTTCATCACTCCAAGAGATGCTAGTGTACTGAAAGGCTATCTTGAGGAGTTCCAAAAGGCAAATACCAAGGACCGGAGCAGCGTTCTGGAGAAGGCTGCAGCAGAACTGTATGAGCTCTGCCCTCCAAAGTCTGACTTTGACAAGAAGAAGGTTAAGAAGGTACTACCCATGGTGTTCAATGACAGTGATCCTGATCCAGAATGTATGACAGAAAATCAGGACATGGTTTTACAACCATTATGATCATCCCTATCGCCAGCTGATTAAATTTACTCGGAGATGGTCAGCTAGAAATGCATTCTACCATGAGAACAAGGAAGACATCATGAAACTTGTGGAGCAACTCTCCGGAGGTGTACGGGGTTCTCAAGCATTCCTAGGTGCTCTCCAGGATGCAACCACACGACTGTGGAACAGGCTTTCCAATGAGGAACAGGACACATATGCAGATATTGCGAAGGAGTGGTCTGAGGACAGACCTCCAAAGGCTATACAAGCTAAGTATGTGACACTCCATACATCTATACATTATGAAACTGATAGGAAGTTTCAGAATGGCCTCTGCCTCCTATAGGGCCATATGGTCCAGGACTTTCAGACACAATTGTTCAAAACATGTGGAATGGTTCTGTGGTTCTAGTAGCATATCAGATGAGACTGGAGATGTGAGAGCTTCCATGTGAGTGCTCCAAACTTGCTGCAGGTGCTTAGTGAGTTATATCTCTTCAGGGATGACTGGAATGATAAACTGGATGGGGCCAGACCTTTACAGACTTTTGCCCAAACTGGAGAGAAGCTATACTCTGGGATCAGTGGTTAAACTATGCTCGATGTGTTTTCAGTCAGGTATATAACATTACATGAAGCCATCATCTCCTTATATCTCACACTTGCTCTAGAACCAGCACCAAGTCTGTTGCACCATTAAGGACCAACAAGACTCGATTCAATAACTACAGATGCCAATGGAAGCCTGAACTTCCTTCCACCACCATGGAGGATGGGTATAGCACAAGAGAGTTCAGAGCACACTCAGGGAATACTTACTGCCCATATCAGTGAGTCAGACATGTTGGAGTATGTGTGACAGTCTATAACATGCACTATATTGCCCAGGGTACACTTCCGGAAAGAAAGGGCAACCATCCCATGGAGCAGGCTATCCAGAATCCATCAAATGGATTCTGGATGAGTGCTATCTGGAGGGATTTCCATGGGCTGACCCATCAAAGATCGTCTCACCAAAGTATTCCAACTGCTTGACCATTGGAGGGAGCGAGAGGATGATGGTCTGGAACCACTGATTTGGAGCTCAACTGTGAGCTCCTTAAAATGGTGTCTCTCAGCCCTCCGGAATTGTGGAGAATAACAGGGTCACCTTCAGAGAGCATCCTCTTCAAGCAGTGATGAGGGACCATCTGAGAGGGATGAAGAGAAGAAGACTTTGTGATGAGATTGCTAAGATCCCTGACAGGAGTTTTGAGGTGAACACTTCTTCCCCAATCTACAAATGCAAAAAGGTCCAGCTCATCTCATTCCTCAGGGATGAGCAGGAAGCAAAGACTCTCCCAGAGCATACTTCAACACTCCGACACATGTATGTCTCCTATTATTTCCTGTTTACTTTCACTGACAGGCTTAATAGCCATTTCCAAATAATAGGAGTTCCACTATTCCATCATCGGACAGACATCAGTCACAGATTGACATGCCTGGTGAGCTATTTGCACTGCTTTCAAAGCATCATCCATTGGCTTACATTGCATATAACAGAACTTCAAAGCAGTCTCAGCAATTTCATGGAAAGACTGCATTCCTCTGGATCATAATAGAGGGGTGTCAGGATTGCCATCTCAACAGGTTCCATCAAGAGAACCTTCTCAGCCTCTTCGGAAAAGCACCTGGCAGTCAGGCTGACTGAGAAGGCCAGGTAAGCATATTTCATATTATTTTGTGGCACACTCATATGTAACTTTTGAGAAGGGATAAGGATACTGGCAGGGGTGCAGGAAGGTCCTAAATACTTGGGATTGTGTGATGTCTTGACAATCTGGAACACTTGAATTGACCTGACACTGATTGTTTACATACCAGTAGACCAT
>WITN01000176.1:0-133742 GCA_015025155.1 Lactarius quietus | reverse complement strand
AGGGGAGAGCAAGAAGGTCACATCGCCCATGGGCACTGATTCTCACTAGCACTCGATTACGGCAAGGGACGCCTCGTGCAGGGTACCACAGATAGCCGCCCTGATGTTCCCAGGGAGCGCACATCGATAGCGCACTGTCACACAGCCTGACAAGCAATAGACTCACTGCATTCGCAAGGAAGACGCGACACCGAAATTCGTTCTTCGCTCAGGACTGGTGCGAACACTAGAATCGAAACGTCGATGAACCCAGGCTGTCTTGACACTCGTTGATCGTCATGGTGCGCTATTTGGTGAGGACCAACTCCTACCGAGAAGCGGTGGTCCTCGTAACACGCTCGGGCTGTGCGTCGTTCTGCCAGTGGATCCAATTGTGAGATTTCGGAGACTCACAGGGGTCATCATCGCATCTTGCGTCGCATTAGGACGCCATCTCCAGATGCATCGCCTCAGGCTACCACTGCGTGGTACAGTAGAGCTACACGTCTGCCACTGGCCGATGCTGGCTCGAACTGGGTCAAACGCGTGTAAAAAGATGATTGCATTCGAGTGGAGGGATGAGGCCTATGAGGTGGTCTAGCCTTGACGACTTCTGACTGTCTTTTCTGTTGTCGTGAGAGAGCGCAGGGGACGAGCGCTGAGCGTGGGCGAACGGGATGTGTAGCACACTGGGTTCTACTGGTTTATCTGGCCTGGACTGCGACAAAGTCACGGTCATCGATACGGTGACTGTGGCTTTGACTCGGAAGACTCCGAGTCGTCCAGCGGCCGAAGCACCTGCCAGTGGCCCCCCACTGGCATGAATTGCGGCGCATTTCTTCATACAGTATCGATTCTGACTCGGAGAGTCCATGATAGTCCCCTTCAACAAATGCGCACTGAAATATCCCTTCAGCTTACTGAATTTTATCGAGGACAATTTGCGAATGTGAGTGACGTCATATACTACTGTACTACGCAAGCTTTCTTTGGTACATTCTGTAGCAGACCACTCTTGGTCAGATTGGGGCTGACACGCCCAAATGCAAACCATGTTTATTTAATAGAAGAGAAGGGATAACTCTTCTCTCCTATCAGTTAAACATGCTCCGCATTCCCTTCCCTTCCGCTGGCACAGAGAACATTA
The DNA here is from genome assembly GCA_015025155.1 of Lactarius quietus. NCBI lineage: Eukaryota > Fungi > Basidiomycota > Agaricomycetes > Russulales > Russulaceae > Lactarius > Lactarius quietus. The sequence continues at coordinate 132,616 of WITN01000176.1, read as the reverse complement.
CTCTCTTCCGTGGTGGCAAGCGGGCCAGGCGGGACGCCCTGAAAAATGGTCTGTCTCTTCGCCTCAGTCACATTGCTCTCCGATCTGACGACAGTTCGATCCAGTGACGAACTCTGTCCCCATCGTCACCATTCTTAAGCGTCCCAGTCCCACACCGCCAGCCCTCCAGCCATCAGCACCAGCACCAGCACCACCGCCTGTCAAGATCCTTATGAATCCTAAGCGACTGGCGGCCCTCGCTCGCGGAACCCCGACTCCCCCTCTCCAGAATCCTTTACCAGCTCCCATCCCCGCCCCGAAGGCCCGATCGGCAGCTCACGTGTCGTTCGCCTTAGTCCTTCCCCCAGATCACTCACCGCGCCGCCGGGGCGGCGTCAGGGCAGTACTCTCGGCTTCCAGGACCTTCAGGCCTGAGCGGATGGTGCGACTTCCGAAGGTCATCATCCACGAGCCTGTCTGGTGGGACAACTGGACCGACGTCCACCATCCCGGAACGAGCTACGGTGAAATGCTGGACGTTCCTTCCCTCAATTGGCGTGGGAAACTGGACGTCGAGGACTTGGTGCGCTTCTTTCCCGAGGAGCGGTCCGCCGAGCAGACCAAGCAGAGGCTGCGTTCTCTGGAGCGCAACAGGACTAGTAGCCGTCGCGCCGCAGCCCGTCGTCATGGCTTCCAGAAGGCGGGAAGGGCACGTTCTCGGGCGTCACCCGCTACTCCACCGCGCTCGGGGTCAGCCACCTGTCCCGCCTCACCTCCCCAGTCATTCTTTTTTCTATGAGCATTAAAAATCTCATGTTAAGAAGTTTACAACCCGCTTGCGATAATAGCTGCGTACTCTGTCTTTCCCTTTCCATGGCTGACGTCTGCCTCACGCCGGCGAGTCGCGGCGGCGACGTGGGGCAGGCGCCAGTTCCGTCGCTTGGCGCGCAGGTCGCTGAGTCGCGGCGGGGACCTACGCGCCGAGTGGCGGGTTTCCCTTTTCTTCTTCTTCTCTCTTTGCCGTCTCTCCTTCTCTCTGCTGCTCTGTGGTTTCTAGCCTTTCCGTTTCGGTTCTCGTCATAAAAAAGCGGAAAAATCACTAACAAAAAAAAGAAAACTTCTCAAAACCACTCCTATAAAAACCATAAAAGCGATAAAAATATGAAGAGCGAATCGAAAATCATCTTGCCTCTGTTCGGATGCCTTGGACTGGATTCTCATTGCGCCTTTTCTTATTCTCTCTTATTCCTTGATGTCTGCCATTGTCTTCGTCTGCACAGTGTCTCTTGCGTTTGCCTCTCTGCCTTTTACATTGCCATTAAATCTCCCAAGTCTAAGCTGCACACTGCCTTCCAATCTCTCTCTCTTCCAGATTTAACGCCAAGGCCGAACTGTGTACGGGACGGGCGCCACAGGCGGTAGGGTCATACCTTGGCCGAGGGTTGATTCTCCGCCTTGGGGCTTCGTACCCTAGCTTGTTTCGGTCTGGTAAAAGTGCGGCTCAGCAGACTCTGATTTCCTTGCCGGTTGCGTGCTCAATATGCTGTCTAGCGATCGTTGCTCTTCCCAGCGTTCTCCCGAGTCTCTCCGCCCCTTGCCGCCATAAGTTGGAACCTTGCCTCTATTCGTTTTATATGCTCCGCGATATTTCGTAGCGCTTATTCTTTTAGAGCTTCATATTAGGGCCCAGCATGACGTGGACGCACGTCTTGCTTTGAACGAACTCGAACTTCACGACGCGCGCTCAAGACCAAGACCGCTCTGGTGCTTCTGTCTGCCTACTGGCGCTTGGATCGGCTCTGCTTGACTTGGGCTTGGACTGAGACTTGGACTTGTTGCTTGGCTTGGCTTGGCTTGGCTTGGGCTCTGTAACTTTGGCTTGGGTGCTCTTTGGCGTTCTGAAACGTCCCACGGCGTTACTAGCGCTTGGCCAATGGCCTAAGCGAGAACCCCAGTGTGTCCGTTTCATTACCTTTATTCACCTTTCCAGGTATTGCACGCCAGAAGAGCCGCAACCGCAAACTTTACGATCGTCAATATGCACGACCCGCAGGTGGCCCTACCCAAGTCGAAGATGAGTTCAAGAAGCCGTGTCGGGCCCCGTCTGAAGTGCGTCATCTCTATCGAAACGCCTTTCCCCTTCCTCCCCCCCCCCTAAATTGGTGTTGATGTCTGTCACATGCGGGCGCGTCGCGGCGACCGACGTGTGACAGGCATCAACACCTTTTTTTTTTCGCACCTCTGATTGACATTAGGGTTAGGGTTATAAAGCAAATCACCGACCGTTTAGATTATTGCTCTCTTGCATCATGAGCATGCCTTTTTATTTGGAGAATCGCGGCATAGAATTAGTGCCGTGCCAATAGGATCCGGTTACCCGCTTGCCCATTTCCAGTCGCGGCTCGTTACATTCAACCTTTCTTGATCCAATCGACCCCAACCTTGTTCCCCGTGCCCTATTTCAGAACTCATGGACGCAGAAGACGGTGGAGCCCAGCCAGAACACTATGCCGTCTCTTCCTTAATGCCATGAGTCGGACTCGAACGCCAGCTCGACACCAGACGGTGCCTCGGCCTCGGCATCGCCTTCAAGCCTAGTCGCATTTCTCGGCCTCTCTTCCTTGCCCTTCTCTGCTTCTTGGATGCCCCCGGCCATAGACTCGGAAAGCATAAGAAGTTCTACGGCACGCACAATACTCGTGTCCTCGCCTATCGAATCTCGTCCGCCTGACCCACAAAGTCGTCAAGCCCGATCCGGGGCGACCATTCAATTCGTCGACTGCTGTGAGTCTCAAGGCGACGTGGAACAGACACGGGTGCGTGCTTACTTCTTTTCTCCAACGAGATTTAACTCACCTTTTTTCTTCCTCCGCTTCCAATGGCTTTCTCGCGAGTTCCCGAGTCGCACGGCGTCCTGTTCGACCCTATCCTCTCCGACAGCGCTGGTCCATCTCCCTGGCTTGGCGTTTTCTTCCTTCTTGATCGTCGTGGAGCTGCCCCAGATACAATTTGTGGTCTACTCACATAACCAGTGTGGTCTTCTGTGTGCTCCGGGATGTTCGCTTCCCGTCTCGCTTCGTGAAAAATAAAATATCGTGGCCATGACCATTTCGACCTACTGACACTGCAACGGATCCACGAGCTGCGCGACGGGAGTGTGCATTTTTTCGTCCCGCTAGGTGAGCGCCCAATATTTATCATTCCGACTCCCGCGTTCTGTCATGCCAGACTACCGGCCGTGTGTTTTCTAAAAGAACAGGTCACAAGGCACGGTTCGAGGAAGCTGGAATACCGACTTCCAATACCACCAAGCTGGATTAGTGGGACGTCGCCATGCTACTGACTGCCACAACTCGCAACAGAACCTGTTGTACGTCTGCCCGATTGCGTAGAGTAACCCATGGATCTTTATCTAGTACTTGCGCTGCACTATGCTCTCTCAACATCTGAACGATCTCCAGTTCCTACTACCTTAATGCCATGATCTTTTCGTCTCAGACATTGACCGTGACTTCGGCGTCCGGTTGCGCATGCCCATCGTTTGTTATTGTAAGTACTGCAGATGGGTCTCGTGTACACGTATGGTCGTTTCCTACTTAGTAAGATAGGTACTTTGTGCCAGCAATATGTAGAGAATAATAAACGACGGTAACAGATATACGCTTATTCGCTGTCGTCGAGATTAAGTCCTTCACGGTCCTCGAACTCCTTTCTCTTGGTGATAACGGTTACAGGGCGACCCATATTCTGACGAGCTGCGATGAACTTCTTCATCCTTTCCATGAACATCGCCGGTTCGTCGGATTCGTCCCCTAAGCAAAGCAGCTCAAGGGCTGGCAATACTTCGGCGGCCTTCTCGTCAATGACACTTTTGAGTGTAAGAGGGATGTGGCATGAAAGCTCGGGATCTACACATAGCGCCTTCACAGCGGTGAATGGGCGGAGGAGTTCTGGCCATTGGACATCGGCACCTAGATTTACTCCCGCCATGATCGAATCGATGATGAGGCGATCCACGTTGGAGAACAGAGCAGAAAGTTGATTGACCACTTGACCTAACGCATGTGTCTGGATGAGAAGACGAAACGACGACCGACATAGAGAAAAAAGCTCCACGATGGCGGTGTCTCCCCAGTTGAAGGGCTCGATGGTTACGTCCGCATGCCTAAAGGGGGCTGATCTGAGTTTTTCTGAACGATCGATGAACTTGGCAAGTTGGGGGATTTGATAATTGGCTCCTGTATCTAGATCCATATACTCTATATGTAAGTAGTCGAGCTGAGGTGCGTATATCTGCGCCACGAAATCTTCGAAATACTCGAAAGGGCCGTCGAAGAAAAATCTAGTGAGAGCGGGAAGGACCAAAGGAAGGACGGTCCGGGAAGGTAAGCGTATTCGATCTTCTGGAGACAGATCCCATTCGAACCGAAAGCTAAGTTCCTTGAGCTTAGGCGACGCGGCCAGACTTGCGGCCATCGCCTCTGGTGAAATGTAATTTTTTTGAGGCATGTTGCAGAGATCCACCTCGACAAGGTCACGGGCCGATGCAAGAAGGGTCGGTGCTGCCGGAAAGGAAATTCCATTCATGAAGATTTTCTGTAAACGTGGGGCGGAGCCACCCAGAAATGTATCAGGAAGGATCGGCAAGGACTCGTAGTCCTTCGCTTCGAATCGGAGGCGTGTCAATGCCGGAAGCGGCTCCTGCATCACCGTGGTCAGCTGTTCAAACAGTGAGCGCGGTACAGTACCTCAACGACTCGTACACGATCGCGGTGCTCCAGTGCTGCAGCGAGATTCTCTATATCACCATCCCGGTAATGGAAACCACAAAAGGAAATGACGATAGGAAAGGCCGGAAGGTAACCTAGATTCTTCTTGACAGGTGTTCCGTGGGTGCAACGAAGTTCCAGATGGAGACGGCGTGGCGACGAAAACATGATGTGTCTCCAGGTTCGGCACACATGCGCAAGCCTGCGCCATTTCCATGAATAATGCCAGTGATAGCCGTAATCCTCATCGTCAACCTCATCCATTCGACAAAGGCGAAATATTTCAACAAAGACATTGTCTGGTAGAGCGTTGATCATAATTCTGGGTTTGTTCGCTATCAATATGACAAACGAACAAAGGCACTAGCAATAGACACACTGTTGTGAGCCCATCGATCACTTGATCAATCGGGTGATCCTAACGCTGGGATAGTAAATGGGAGCCTTAATGAGCTGTAAAACTGCAATCTGGTGACTTTTTTGTAGGCACAGTACGGGATAAGAGTCACTGTACGATGCAAAGTACGTCGTTGGAGTTTAAGTCGAGTTTTAGTAACACGACGGGCGTGAATGGATAAGTCACGTTGATATTTCTCGACTTATGTCCAATATTGACAGCTTTATTGCTATCATGAGTTAATTTTAAATAAGAATACTTGAACAATTAGAAATTAATCCTAATAAGGCTCCAGCTATTTTCGAAAGTATTTATAATAATATTGTTATGTTAGTTAGTTTAAATATTTATTTGAAAATAACCAGAGCTCTTTTATAAGTTAGTAAGCAAGGGGATTGATTTTTAATTGTTCAAATATTCTTATTTAAAATTAACTCACAATAAAAATAAAGTTCACTTAACTTAGTTGTCGATAATTGGACATAAGTCGAGAAATATCACCATGACTTGTCCATTCCCGCCCGCCATGTAAAGCTATGGTAAATGTGAATTCATATGTACGGCGTCCTATTTGACCCTATCCTCTCCGACAGCGCTGGTCCGTCTCCCAGCTGGCTTGGCATTTTGTTCCTTCTTGATCGTCGTGGAGTTACCCCAGTTCCAATTTGAGGTCTACTCACATAACCAATGTGTTCTTCTGTGTGCTATGGGAAGACCACTTCTCGTCTCACTTCTTAAAAATTAGAATATCACAGCTGTGACCATTTTGACCTACCAACTCTCCAACGGATCCACAAGCTGCATGGCGAGAGCCTGAATCTTCTCATCCCCCACATTCTGTCACCCCCTACCAGTTGTGTGTTTTCTGAAAGAACAGATAACAAGGCACCGTTCGAGGAACTGGTATCCCAACTTCTCGAATCACCAAGCTGGATCGGTGGGACGTCGCCACGCTGCTGACTCACCACAACTCGCAACAGAACCTGCTATTTGTATGCTCAATTGTGTAGAGTAACCTAGGTCTCTTTATCTATTTGCGCTGCACTATGATACCTCAACATCTGAAAGATCTCCAGTTCCCCCTTCCTTAATGCCATCTGGAGTGGCGTACTCCGTCCCTTGTCCCTCGCATCTGCACTCGCGCCATGGTCGAGCAACAGGCGCACAACCTCTGCTTTGCCTCTAGATGTTGCAAGGTGTAACGGAGTCCATCCATGCTTGTCCTTGGCATCTACGGATGTGCCATGATCAAGCAGCAGGCCCACGACCCCAGCTTCCCCCCAGGAGGACGCTAGGTGCAATGGGATCCTCCCTTCATCATCCTCGGCATCTACGTCCGCGAGATGGTCAAGTAGTACGTGTGCAACCTCGAACTTCCCTTGAAGTGATACTGCATGTAATGGAGTCGAGTAGTCGTCCGTTTGTGCGTTGACGTCTGCTCCATGTTGGAGTAGTACCCTCACGATCTCCACGTAACCGTAATATGACGCCCAGTACAATGGCGTATATCCCACATTGTTCGCAGGGTTGATGCGTACGCCGTGCGCCAATAACCTCCGAACAACCTCTAGGTGTCCATATACCGCGGCAAAAGTAATCGGAGTAAAGTGAGCTTCATCTTGCACATCCGCACCTGCGCCGTGGTCGAGTAACCACCGCACGACATCGATAAGTCCATCCGCCGATGCAGCTTGTATTGGAGTTCGATTCATGAAGCTAGTGACATCCACAGCAGCGCCATGTTGATACAATAGCTCAGCGACATCGAAGTGTCCCCTGTATAATGCCGCCGCCAGTGGACTGTGATTACGACCACCCATCGCATTTACTTGATCTGGATGCTCGGATATGATGTGCGCTGCCAAGGCACGAAACCCACATAACGAGGCATAATACAGTGGAGATCCACGACCTGCGGTCCCGTACATTGCGAAGTTAGGCCAGTTATCGTCGATATCGTGCAATTGGAGCCACGTGGCAAAATAAGGTTTGGTTGAGTCAAAAAGACGTCGCATCCCATCCTCTATCCATGACGACACTATTCCGAACTGTGCGTGCTCCACCCAATGCCGACTGGCGTATTTCGCCAGGGGAAAGCTACTTTCGACCTCGTTATTGTTTGAGCTACCGTCCAATTGGAGCAGAATCCCCAAGCAGACCTGGGCGAGAGTTGTGTGTGCGGCCTCGGGGATGATATGGAAGTGAGAAGTGTCTCCTTTCGAAGTGGCAAGCCGATTGGAAGTCAAGAAGTCCTTGACCGAAAAATGCGAAAACTGAATGACGCGGGAATCACCATCGTCGACGACAGTGATCAGGCTGGAGCACGTGGATAGCACGGACCGTTGCCGATCTTCCCACCGCCACTCCTCGTTCCACCTCGGTGTCGCTCCTCCGTCCCCATCAAAGTCGAGTACGAGTATTTCTGCTAGCTCCTCGACATGCAGGGGTCTAATCGCCACGGTGAGGCATTGTAAGAGACGATGAGCATGGTCTCCATTGGCAAGCCCGATTTCCTTCAACACGCGATCGTATGTCTCGTCCAAAGATTTTGGCAATCCGTTGAGAGTTCGCCGGATGCTTTGCGGAAGACAATGTTGCAATGCCTCCAGTTGACAGAAAACCCATCGGAACCTGTCAAATAATCAGCAAATGTCATCGACATCCTTAACGTCGTGTTACACGCTTACATTCCATCGGCCCGTTCTGTGAGCGTCTCAATAACAAGTTCTTTATCCTTGTTCCTCCATCTCCTCATCGCCGTATCTGAGTCCGCGTAAACCACAGATCTAATGTAGTCTTCAATATCCTTTTGCTGTCCACTTTGGTCGTGAAGGGAGACGGGGTGAAATGCCAGGGACTCGAGCGCGACTTGAATGTCGATCTCCGGGCGACTTGTGACGCATAGATGAAGATCTGGAAGCTGGATATCAACGATGTCCTTCAGGAGATCAAGGACTTGTTTCCGGGCAGATGGAATTCCAGATGTATTGGGACATTCATCTAACGCATCCAAGATGATGTAGATTGGGCCTTGACTAGGTGGAGCGAGCATCTCTTTTAGGCAATCAACCATCGTGCTGGTACTGGGCTTATGCGCGCCGTCATCGTGGGCCTCATAAACACGGGAGAGTATCTCGGAACGATCATTGGAGCGAGCGGAGAGCTGTGTGAGAAGCGAAGGAAGCAAGTTGGGCAGGTTTTGTTTATCGGTGTCCCTAAAATCGAAATAGAAATAGGCCATAGAGGCCAGTCCAGCTTCCCGCAACGCCATTACGTCTTGAATAATTGCAGAGCTAATTGGCCGTGTCAGTTCACCAGGGGTGGATTTGAAAAATGCTAACGAACCAAAGGATGCTCTTCCCTGAACCCGCTACAGCGATTCGAAGAAATCAATATCTTGGGGGTATGAAGGCAAAGAGAGGCGCACGCTTCCCGTATATCCACAAAAAGGATGTGGTCGACTCGCACTTCCATTCCATGAATATACTCCCATCGAAGAACCAGGCCGCCGTCCCTTCATGTTGAGCGCCGAATGCGACGTTTTGATTAGTGGATGGGTCCGGTGGAGACAGCCAGGTTCGGTGATCCGCCCGTAACCGGATCCCTGTATTTTGGTCTCAGAAACCGAGAGCAATGGAGGTAAAAAATCACGAACGCCGATCTTCGCCCATGCTGTTGGCTGCCTGTTGCACAAGAGCCTTCGTTTCCACTGTCGTCACTTTGATAACATTCCCATCTTGTCATATGTGAGTTCACAGTGGCATTTGTGAGAGGCTAACGTGAGTAACGTACCCTCAATAGCCACGTTGACCTTGTCATCGACACCCTTTAACTTGTCGCTGACCATTTCTACGCTGTCCTTGACAAGGTGGGCTAGTTTCAAGACCTGCGCAGTCGCCATTCGGGCCTCCTCCTGCGTCAATCTATCCATTCGGTCCAGCGCGTCCTCAATATCTTTCCTTCCGATTAATTTCTTAAGATATTTCTCTAAGTCTCTTTCAGCGACAGGAAAAGTGTCATCGGGGTTCGACTCACTCGCTCGTCCCTGTCCCATCTCCTTCGTCACAATCGCAAAGAGTTCAAGTACCTGGACCATTATTTTCACGATGATGTCCTTCATCGCCTCTGTCGTCGGTACCTCGGTATATGTTTCGAGCCGTCTGAAGAAGTTCTCAATGCGCTCGAAGATATCGATGAGCGCATCTTGACTCGCAGCAACGTCCTTTGCCACCTGCATAGCTTCGCTATCAGAATAATGTGAAAGTGGAATCTAGGACGATAGTTACCGAAAGTAGGACACCGGCACCAGCAAATATCACGTTCGCAGGTGAGAACACCTAGAAAAATGATATCAGATCTTAGATCGCAGAAGGATCGTCAGAGTAAAATTCACAAGCCCAACGCCTGCGCCAAGTACACCAGCAAACGCATAAAGGACGTTGACAGTTGGGTTCAACCATCTTGTGATTTTGTCATCGCTGGGCGTAGATTGCTCGAACTGTTGGACTTGGGTACGAAGCACGGCCAGAATATCGGTAGGAGAGTTGCAGGTCTGCAACTGGGCCATCAACGGATGCGTGAGAAGGTCTTTCTTCGTCTTCTTCTCATACTCTTTAATGGAAGCACAAAATATAGATTGGAAATTGGATGTCGGTGACTGAGACATGGAAATAACAGTGAGGAGAAGTGTCTGACCCTTGATACCAGCAGTAGAACGCGTGAGAAGTGCCTGAGTGAGGAAGACCAGGACTTGGACTTGGACCATTTCCCACGACATTTTAAACGCCTGCACAGATTCAGCTCAAGACGAGGACAGTCCTGTACAATTTGTCATTCAGTCCATGAGGGGAAAATCAGAGTCCTTTCCTGCAGAGTCCTGCGTGAAGTGTTTTGGGTAGAAGCAGCAGTGGACAAAGGACAAGGACAGGAAAAGCAGAGCTCGGCGTCGGGGTCGGGCTGTTTGACTCGGGCCGGTGCTGCCGTAAGTCCCTGATGGCACGCGGCACGTGCCATTCCCTCTACCATGAACCGCACTCCCGGCGTCCCGCCTTTCACCCACTCCACACCCTGTAATAACCAAGGAACCAATGACGAGGCCTCCTTCCCACGTGTTGCTCTCACCGACACTCTCCCAGCGCCCCTGCCCATTCGGTCGCGTGCTTCCTGCATCGCACTTTGCAAGGCATTCAGACCAGGTCACTACGGTATCACACTCACTTTAACACGCTCTCTAGGATTATAATACTGTATAATAGATGCGCCATTCACTACGGCCCTTTCTTACTCCCTTATATCTCTCGACAGTAATCCAAGGAGTGTCCAAAGTACCGTCGATGCGTAACTACTTTTAACAGGAATTTGAGTTTGTTTGTGCTCCGGCCCAACATACTATCGTTAGTGCATGACCACATCCAGCACGTCACATAGGACCGACAGGAGTCCCCACAGGCCTTGGTATCGTATCACTCTGGAAAGTTGGGTGGTGGAGAGGGCGCTGGCTGCGCCCACAACCTAAGAGGAAGCAACCGATCATCCATCTACTTCGCAGGGTATATCATTCTTTTTTTCCCGCGTAGATCCGCCCTGTTTAGCCACGCTTCAGTGATTCCGGGTCTATGACGCCAAGAGGCCATGACCTATCTTTGAAAGTACAGCTGTGTTCCCGTACGAAGCAGCTTTCAATGACGGCGAGCCACACATATATGTTTAGAGATAGGGCGCAGATACAAGTACTATGCTGACACGACATTTTCGCAGGGTGCACCATTTTCGCACTTTCATAAATTCACCTCGATCGACCATTTCTTGCCATTCGTTCTTCTCAAAAAAAAAAAGACTAGATAAAGTAGCTACTATGGATGATAGATCATATATAATAAGAGGAATCTACAAGAATTTACGGTCACCAAAAAATCAGGAAGCTCGAAATTGGGTTTGCTCAGCCACCCAGACCCACTCGATCCCGCCGATCTTGGTACTCTCACATGCTTATTTTTCTGGAGGTGATAATACACATAGAATGCACTGTAAATGGAAAATATGGAGTCACATATCTAAAGTGATTGAGCTGTGGAGAGTAATCTCGCCTTGAGTACACCCAAAGGTGACAAATACGTGACTAATTTGGCACATGCATGCACTGACACTCTGCTGTCCGGATGCTCCCGTTGGTGTGACAATGCGTGACCAAAGTGCGAAAAGGTTGGGTCAGTTTTATATATTCACTGCCCATTGAACCGCTTCACCAACAAATAAGCGGTAAAATTCAGTGGATTAAGGGTATGTTGTTCTATGAGTATGTACAATTTCAAGTGTTTACGAAATGCCGTTAAATTTACAGAAAACGCTTGGTGATTTTCGCGAAAAAGCCGTGTCAGCATAGTACTGACATCACGATCAACATCGCGATGCTCCCCAACTGGCTCGGCAGCTCTCTCCGTCACCCGCCTCGCTTCCCTGGACGCGTCTCTCTCGCGCACGTACGTCTCCCCGTCCTGCTTGCCTCGCCTCCTAACCCGACCCAACCCCATAAAAAATACTTCTAATCTACTAACACCACCTCCCTTTCAAATAATGGTGCTCGTGATTTTATTCTCGCAGACCATGCGCCCCACCCATCTCTGCGCTGCCAACATTCGCCCACGATCCACCTGCCACATTGCGGGCAGAAACGTCAAGGCGCTCGACCCAATCATCAGGCTCGAGAAAGCCAAGCGCGAGATGGTGATGCTGTCCATGGGAGAAGCTGTCCAGGGAAGGCGGTTCGGCGGACGTTGCGTTTGACTATTTTGTCAATTTGTCATCCTCACGGGAACATCGATCTAACCGTTGGACTTGAGTACGAAGAACGGCGAGAATATCGGTGGGAGAGTTGCAGGTCTGCAATTGGGCCATCAGCGGACGCGCGAGGAGGTCTTTCTTCGTCTTCTTCTCGTACTCTTTCATGGAGGCAAAATAGATAGCCTGGAAAGCGAAAAAGGAGGGACTCGGAGGTGTAGGAAGCGTCTCAGACATGGCAACGGAAACGAAGAAAGGCGCTTGAGCCTGAGGATATGATAGCGGGTGAGAAGTGGTCAAGGGCAGGAAGTTTGCTTGCCACAAGGGTTGACAGGTAACGCCCATGATAGGAGTCTCGTGGCCAGTCCAATACGAGTTGGTTTGCACAACCCGGCCACTGACGCGGAGACCACCCAACCTAGGTAACCCTGCGCTGGATTTTTGGCTTGAGGCAGATAGGATAACTTCAGGGAATACCTTCCCTGTTAATCAGGCGTTAATCTCGTTAGCGAGCATTAATTTAACAAGGAGTTAACATTAACACTTTTATCCTGACCCACCGTTAAATTAACGCTAAATTAACGCCAATCTGAAGATAATTTTTCGTTAAGCACGGTGTAATTCGTCGTTACTCTACACTTAAATTTTCACTACATTAACACTAGATTATCGACCGATTTTGGTTAAAAAAAGAAAACACAAGACGGAATAAAAAAAGGAAGACAACGCGAGACGTAAGTCAGCGTGTTGGTGAGTGACAAGGCCCCACTGTTCACTGAAGGCACATACCAGTAGGAAGATCTGTAAGAATAACATCCAACCTACCGTGGACTGCTGGGTAACGGCTTATTGAAAGCGTTCCCAGTTGCTCACTCTTCGAGGTCACTGAGACCTAAGACAAAGTCGGCTACGGGGGGCCTCTGACATCTTCCACGTGCTGTGGCATGGTCAGTGCATCAGTGCTGTGTATGCGATGACTTTGCTCCACCACCGCCATTGTTGTACCCCACCGCCGTCACTGTTGCGCCCTGCCACCGTGTTTGCACTCGCCACCGTCACTGTTGCGCACGGCCACCGTCATCGTTGCGACCCGCCGCCCCCGCTGCCATCGTTGTCATCGTCATCTTGATATTGTCGCCTGATGTTGCAGCGGCCGGCGCACGCAACTTGTCTCGGTAAATAGTCCTGCTGCAGCTACGTCGTGGCCATGGGGCGGGACTTGCGTTGACCCCGGCAGTGCTGGGGCCTCAACGTGGTTGGTGTCTTTAGTGATGACAGGCGAGTGCAACAATCTGTAGACTTACAGTAAGTATTAATAACCTGGTGGTGAGTCTGGCGCAGAGACGGAGGTGACCTAGTGGGGTGGTGATGGCTGGAGTGGCGTCGCTGACAGAAGCAACGTGGTCGGGTCAACGATAGCTGGGGTAGTTGGGGTGGTGGCAGCGGCAATGGGGTGGCGCAGTTGGGCTCAACGTAGCCATTTGTTGGGCAAAGTGGTCTGGCAGGGTTGAGGCTTGCTTGCATGCTGCGGGTGGGTGGAGGGCAGCCAGCAAACAAGAGTCGCCTTGAGTGCGCAAAGGAAGAAAAACAAAGATCAACAATGTCGGACTGACATTGTCCTGCAATGATTCGGTATGAGATGGGGAAAAAAATGAGAATGAAAAACTTATCGACTCATGCTTCTGAGGACGTCATGGGTGGCGGCCATGAAGCCTGAGGGCCAGTACGGTTGCTCGCGGAGTGTCGGGAAAAAAGGGTGTGCAGCTGCAAGAGAGCCTGCGGTATGTCAATGGTTAAACGAAAAAAAAATAAGTAAGAGAGTGAGCGAAATATGGGGGGCAGTGACGATGAGAGGAGTACAGTAGGGAGAGAGATCCGATCATAGTGGTGAAAGAAGCTTCCCACGCTTGGACCAATGAACAAAAAACGCGACTGATATTTTTTTTTGACAAGTCAACATGCTATTCAATAATGTTACTCATATAATACAGTTGAAGAAACAATTTATTGTTGATGTGGTGTGCTTGGTAAGGTGACATCTTCGCACTCGTGTGGGCTAGTCTGAGCCTCTGAGGGTTCGACTCTTGCATCTGTACTTTTTGTGCCCCCCATCCACCAATCAAATTCTTAGTAATCCCTCAGGGCCTGTTCGGCGCAGGTAACTCGGTGCCACGTCACAATGTGGGAATCTATTTCCCCCCCTGGGGGAATTGAGGTCCCATGGCACAGCAAAAATCCCTGTGCCATTTCGCTGAACGCCCCTCTGTGCCAAAGTAAATAGATTATATTTTGTCCTCACGATGGGTAACGGCCCGTCACACTATGTGACAGTTAACTAGTTACTGTAACTGAATACATTATCAATCAAGTCCTCGTTCCCATAAGGCGCACCCAGCTCTCGTCCTCATGAACGACACCTCAGCTCAAGTTGATGATCTATCAGACTCAGACTCAGGTTCCGAATTTGAAGAAGATATCATCGTCTCTGTTTCTGTGGCCGTCTGTCACGTTGACATCGTTTTGCTACTGACTCAAAGGGATGACGAAAGTTACGGAGTTTCGGACTGCTTACTAGTTGGTTATGACTACGACAGTAAGCATATATTAGTCATGGACACTTACGCGTCGCCGGTGTTTGGTATTGCCGGTGTTTCAAGTATTATTAGAACAGGACAATTACTCATTACTAGTATAGCTGTACTAGGGTTTGGATTCCAGCTGCGCTTTAAAGCCAGCGAGTAGCTGTATATAAGCTGTAGTATCAAGACCAAGGCTCTTTAGCTTGGTCTTTTCGAATCATCACCTTGTCTCGTATACTAGTACCTTGGGTACTAAGTGATCGTTACTCGCTATTCATCCTTGTGGACATCGTCCCTTGTGACTTCTCTGAAATACCCAATATCAAGGATTTGGTGTATCAACAAACCGTTACGTGTCTTTCTCTTGTCACGCCTTCACAAAGTAGCCTAAGTCAGGCCAGCGTTTGGTGATAACGCTACATTAAGACCAAGCTATTCATCGTGGCGTCGCAAGATACAACCGCAAGTCGTTGGACGACATTCGGAGAACCAGTTCTTTGGTTCGCACAAAGAGGAACGAGAACTGTTCCACAACGCTTTACCAAAAGTGCAGCGTGGACAACAGTTGACGATATCGAAGGATATTACGCCAGAGACGGACAAGACGCATTCCTTCACCCAGTTGAGTTTGATAACGATCACCTTTGCTGGGTAGAATTACAGTGGTTTGAAAGGGCTCGAGAGTGGGAAGGACGTCGAGTTGCTCCCACCTCCTACGGATTAGATATCCTCATAAGCGAACTCACTCGACCAGAAGCACAATCCCTAGGAGCAGTACTACCTCCATCCCCTACCACTATACCATCCGAAGCAGAATCGGTTCAACAGGAAGAACCAGAAGCTATTACAATTCAAGAACCATTACCCATCGTCGATCAACTGGCAAGGGTTACCGAACAGCTACATATTAGTCCAGTCATGACTACCCAAACCACACAGCAAATTGCAGGAAGGACGTTCACACTTGATGAGTTAGCAGACTTACGTATCGCAGGATCAGATCGACCAGATCCCCCAGATCAAGATCCTTTTCCAGGAAGAGGATTTCCTATCCGAATCCCACAAAACTGGAGACCACAAATGTTGCCTGGTAGAGGACCACCGGGTGGAGGATCACCAGGAGGAGGAGGCCCACCAGGAGGAGGAGGCCCGCCAGGAGGAGGAGGTCCGCCAGGAGGAGGAGGTCCGCCAGGAGGAGGAGGTCCGCCAGGAGGAGGAGTCCCACCGATGGAGGACTAGGTGGAGCACCGGGACAACACAGTGATAAGTTGTGGGGTAATGCCCCAAACATATTCACTGGAGATCGATCCAAGGTGGAAGAGTTCCTTCTTCAATGGGAACTATACGAAGGCATCAACATCAACAATCCGATGATGGCAGTACCATTCCAAAAAGCTATGTTATTCCTTACCTATATCCAAGGACCTCACGTCACCGAATGGGTAGGATCTATCAGCGCCTGGATGCGACTACAAGTACAGATCAACCACATCGACCCCACAAATCCATGGTTGTGGGATAGTGTCCAATTGTCATTTAAAAGACAATTCCGTGACACATTACGAGAAGAAAGAGCACGAGCAGAACTCAGAAAAGGAATCAAGATGGGAAATCAGGACATCGACGCGTACGTGGCCAAATTCGAAAATCTAGTTCGTCTCGCTGGCTATCGAGTAGATGAGCCATTGGTGGTCGAATTATTTGCCGAAGGACTTCCTCGCAAATTATACGAAACAGTATACACTCTGGACAAACCGCAAACGTACGAAGAATGGCGGAACAATAGTATCCAGCGTCACGGCGAATGGATTCACATGCAGAATAAATTCAATCAGTTCAAAACACAAGGAACGCCATCGCGATGGCCCAGAGCTTTCCAATCAAATCGCAATCCAAACGCTATGGATACTTCTGCTGATCGTACTAGGACTAGAGGAAGACTGGCTAACGCTGAACATGTATTGGAACAAGATCGAAGGGGTCCACGACCCCCTTTCCAACCAAGAGAAGGGTTTTTAAGAGGCGACAACCGCCAGACCTAAGGGAAGTCGTTTGTTACAATTGTCAAAAGAAGGGACACCTCAGTCGCAATTGTACACAGCCTCGACAACCTAGAACCAACGCAAGAAGTCCGAAGTAGTGGACGATCGAAGCGAGGCGGCGAGGATCTTCACATCGCCCAAATGGTAGCAGATGATAGAACAGCTACGCAGCGCAAGGACGACTGGCTACGCATGGCCGCAAATGAGACGGACGAATTTAAGGACCTTGCCATGCAGGAGTTAATGGGGAAAAGGATTTTGGGGACGCCTGAACCCAACGGCCTGGGTGAGGGCATTACGTTGTAACGCTGTATACATAACTCGCTTCCGTTCTATGCGAATTCCAGTACTCTGTCAAACACGTTACAACAAGGCCGACATCAAAGCTCTCGTCGACTCGGGAGCTACGGAAAACTTTATAAACGATCAATTCGTAAAGAAACTAGGACTGGGGAAGGCACGACTACCACAACCCAGGAAAATATTTAATATTGATGATACAACCAACAAGGGGGAATGATTACCCATTAGTCGATCTCCAAGTACTCACTAAAGGAGATTATAGGGAAATGAGATTCTTGGTCACGGACATAGGAAGAGAAGATATTCTATTAGGCTACCCTTGGCTCAGCGCCTTTGAACCGGAATTCGACTGGAAAAATGGCAACATCCGTTCAAATGTCCATCCAGTCATAATCAAGTCAATTGGACGATCAGCAACACCCATACCAATGCTCTATCCGCAACAAAAAGAGCAATATCATCGCCATCCTCCAATCGCAATGTTCAATAAAAGGAGCAGCCACTGAAATGGCTATTGCGGCAGGACCCGCACCACAAACAACAATACCAGTCGAATATGAAGAATTCGAAAAGGTATTTAGTGAAGAAGAATCCCATCGATTTCCTCCATCTCGAGAATGGGATCACGCAATTGAGTTAAAGAAGGACACCCCTGATCATATTAATTGTTCTATCTACGACTTATCATTGCGAGAAGACCAGGAGGTAAAACAATTTATCACAGAACACTGAAGAAGGGATACATTAGACCGTCAAAATCCCCGTACGCATCACCATTTTTCTTTGTCAAAAAGAAAGACGGAAAACTACGCCCGGTACAGGACTATCGCGATTAAATCAATATACTATTCGCAACAACTATCCCCTTCCACTCATCCAAACCTCATCAAAGATCTGAGCGGCGCTCACATCTACACAAAACTCGATGTTCGATGGGGTTACAACAACATTCGAATCAAGGAAGGTGACGAACATAAAGCAGCGTTCAAAACACCTTATGGACTTTTCGAACCAACGGTTATGTTCTTTGGGCTTACCAATTCTCCAGCCACGTTCCAAACAATGATGAACGCTATCTATAAAGACACAATCGCAAAACACGAACAGAGGGGCACTATTATACGAGTATACATGGATGATATTGGTATCGCAACAAAAACAACCCTCAACGACCATATTGCCGCGGTAAAAGATGTGCTTCAAGTAGCACAACAATACGACCTCTACTTCAAGCCGGAGAAGTGCACTTTCCATGCTGCATCCCTTGATTACCTGGGGGTAATCCTTGAAAAGGGGGTAACACGCATGGATCCCATCAAAATCTCAGGCATAAAGACTGGCCAACGCCAACCAAAGTCAAGGATGTACGATCTTTTCTCGGATTCTGCAATTTTTATCGCCTTTTTATCAGAGGATTCGCGTCGATCGCTAAACCTCTAAACAATCTCACGAAGAAGACAGCGGAATGGATCTGGGGATCACAACAACAACATGCGTTTGAAACGCTAAAACAACGAGTAACAAGTGAACCGGTGCTGACACACCCGGTTTTAAAAGACCAATTCGAATTAGAAGTGGACGCATCAGGCTTCGCGGTGGGAGCTGTGCTACTTCAAAAGAAATCTGACAACAAAAGACACCCCATAGGATACTATTCTGCAACACTAAACGAAGCAGAACGCAACTACGATATCTACGACCTGGAATTATTAGCTATAGTCAAAGCGCTTCGTCACTGGAGAGCATTATTGGCCGGATCTCCACACAAAATCAAGGTCTTCTCCGATCATATGAATCTAAAATACTGGAGAGAACCACAAAAGATTAGTAGGCGAGTAGCCAGGGAAGTTCTTGAATTATCAGAATACGATCTGGAAATTCACCACATCAAAGGAACTGCAAACGGCCGTGCAGATGCACTATCAAGACGACCCGACTACAAACAGGGTGAAGAGGATAATGAAAATATTACGGTACTACCAGATCACATATTCATCCGAAACACGACGACGCAAAGAACGGGAATGCCTAATCATCCTCAAGGCGTTTTGACGGTACAAGATATGACACCAGCTAATCCTAGCGATGCCCAGGATGAAACAATCCTACGTCCATGGATAGATTCTCACAATTTGAAGAAAGTAAACGGGGTGTGGTATAAGCAAGGAAGACGAGTGGTGACCAAGGGAAGTAAAGAACGACGAGCGATCGCAGAAGCTCATCACGAACCCCCAGTATATGGACATCCAGGTATCAACAAGACTATCAAGTTAGTAGAACGAAACTACTGGTGGCCGACGCTACGACCAGATGTTACTGCATATGTACAAGGATGCGCAGATTGTCAACGACATAAAGTCAACAATCGACCCATCAAGCATCATTACAACCCATCTACCCAAAACCAGAAGCCATGCCGTTCGAAACGATCGCACTTGATTTCATCACAAACTACCGGTGTCAGAAGGATACGATTCCATCCTTACAATCACTGATCACGATTGTACTAAAGCATCTATTTTCATCCCGTGTAAAGAGAGATCAACGCAGAAGAAGTCGCAATGTTGTATCTCAAACACGTATTCGTCAGATACGGACTCCCCACAAAGATAATCAGTGATCGAGATCCTCGATTTGCATCAAAGTTCACACGGGAACTTTGTAAACAGTTGGGGATCGCACAAAATATATCCACAGCCTATCACCCTCGTACTGACGGACAGTCGGAACGAACAAATCAATGGCTAGAACAATATCTCCGATTTTGGGTAAATGAGCGACAGGACAATTGGACGCTATATTTACCCCTGGCGGAGTTCACGCATAATAATTGGCCCAATGAGGCAACAGGGCAGTCTCCATTCTTTCTCTTGACGGGACACCATCCACGTGCTGATTGGAAAACAACTCCAACCCCTTTACCCCAAGTGGCGTTGCGGCTTGATCAATTCAAACAGGCACGAGCACACGCCCAACAACAAATAATCAAGGCACAAAAATCATGGGTCAAGCACAAAGAAACACCCAAATTCGGAATTGGAGACCTCGTATGGCTAGAGGGACGTCACCTGAGGACTCACCAACCTAGTGCCAAACTTGCGCCCAAGCGACATGGACCCTTCAAAATCAACCAGGTGATGTCTCCAGTTAATTATAGATTGGAACTTCCCACACAGTGGAGCATTCATGACGTGTTTCACATCGATCTTCTCACCCCCTATCGAGAAACTTCCTTTCATGGACCAAATTTCCCAAGACCGCCCCCTGAATTAATCGATGGCGAAGAAGAATACGAAATCGAGAAAATTCTAGACCAACGGCACTTCGGCAGGGGAAGGCGTAAACAATATCTCATCAAATGGAAGGGGTATCCAGACTCGGAGAATCAGTGGGTCAACGCCACTGACGTACATGCTCCACAAGCGATAGCTGAGTTTCAACACCTTCAAACTCCGCTGTCTGCATATATAAATGTCCCCTTCTCCAGCGAAGAAGCTCATCAGTTCTTTCTTCGAACTACTATGAGCACTCCCTCCTCTACCAATGACCACATCATCACTCCCTCTACCTCTATTGCCTCAACTGTCGAAGAAGACATGCCCTCCGCCGCTGAGGTCGCCGCCGCCTTCAGATGCATCGGTCCTGGGGACTTCATCCCCGAAACCCCTGATGTATGCGGATACGACGCTGGAGGACTGGACCAAGACGAAGAGAAGGTGGCAGCGGGAGCAACTTCAGAACGCCAGGAGCTCCTTGTTGCACAAACACTTATCAAGGTGCCAAGCGTCTCGGACATCAGTGACGTGGTCCGAGTTTGTGGAACTTGTAAGCAGTCCGCCCTGTCATGTCCAGGCCACCTTGACTCCCACATCCACTACGACTGTGGAAAACCCATCCATGACTGCGTTTGTAACGACAAGTTCCACTTCATCCCCCCGCCACCAACGCCTCGATATATCAATGTCGACTGTCCCCCCAGAGTCATCCTCGACCCCGCCACCTCATGGGGTGTTCACACCCGCTCCGCCATCCGTCAGCAAGAAGATGACTCTGACAAAGAAAACGAAGATCCCTCGGCGGTTTCGAGACCCCAAGATGAAGGGGTATCACCTACTACGCCGCACACTCGTCGGGGACGTCGAGGAGGTGTGGCAGCAGCAAAAGGAAGCCCTCTCTTCCCAGAATACCACGGAAACGCCGCCAATGTCGAACGACAGAAGGCTAAGGACAAGGCGGACGCTCCGGATGGGTTCGAACTAAACATTCCCCCACAGTTTATCCCTTTCCGCATGATCATCAATGGGCAACACACTGTTGCCAAATATATTCACTTCAAAGCAGGGAACAATCCGGTAGTGTTTGGGTGCATGAAGAAGGGTGGAGAGATCCAACAAGGTGACGTGCACGCCGCTCCCGACTTCGACGCTGATGCATGCGACTATATGCATGATCAACTGAGATACTTGCGTAATGATTTCGGAGGACGTCAATGGGTCGACTTGGCCATTGCCGAAATCCCTGATCGAACGCTAGGCGCTGAGATCTCGCGCTATCGTCATGTATCTCAGCGCTATGACGATCTGCACGCAGCAATCACGGCTCTGGAGAACGAGCAGTACGCAGTGGGTAATGAGAAGCGTAAGTGCGTCCGACGGCTTGAAGAGGCCAACGCACTTCAGCGGGTTATGGATCAGGAGGTGGAGGTATGTCGTAACACTACGATTATTCCCTGGGTTTTCGAACGAGGTCGTTCAACCTGAAAAGGGGGTAATGTCACGTTGACATCGTTTTGCTACTGACTCAAAGGGATGACGAAAGTTACGGAGTTTCGGACTGCTTACTAGTTGGTTATGACTACGACAGTAAGCATATATTAGTCATGGACACTTACGCGTCGCCGGTGTTTGGTATTGCCGGTGTTTCAAGTATTATTAGAACAGGACAATTACTCATTACTAGTATAGCTGTACTAGGGTTTGGATTCCAGCTGCGCTTTAAAGCCAGCGAGTAGCTGTATATAAGCTGTAGTATCAAGACCAAGGCTCTTTAGCTTGGTCTTTTCGAATCATCACCTTGTCTCGTATACTAGTACCTTGGGTACTAAGTGATCGTTACTCGCTATTCATCCTTGTGGACATCGTCCCTTGTGACTTCTCTGAAATACCCAATATCAAGGATTTGGTGTATCAACAAACCGTTACGTGTCTTTCTCTTGTCACGCCTTCACAAAGTAGCCTAAGTCAGGCCAGCGTTTGGTGATAACGCTACACCGTCGCCTCTTGTGCACTATGGTATGGCTCGCGGTTCATCAAGACTCCTCAACATACATCTGTGTTATCTGGGAAACTCTGGCTTGACGAGCTTCTAGGCAGGCACAACATACAGTTCTACAACGAGCTTGGGATGAACAAGTTTGTATTCCTTCGGCTCCTTACGACACTTGAGACAGATGCGGGGCTTCAAGACACACGGCACGTTTCTGCAGCTGAACAAGTGGCAGTGTTTCTTCACTATGCACGCAGGGGGCTCTCCAATAGGGCTCTGCAGGAGCGATTTCAGCGTAGTGGGGACACTGTAAGGAAGTGCATATGTTGTTTATTTCTCCAGTATTTATCTCATCATTTCTCTAGGTGTATCTATCGCCTCATCCACGTGTTGACATCAGAAGAAATCTATCGTGCTTTTGTGAGGCTACCTACTCACGAAGCACCTGTCCCTGCCAAGATCCAGAACATGAATCGGTTCTCTCGATACTTCAGAGGCTGTATTGGTGCCTTAGATGGAACGCATATACCTGCCCATGTCCCTGAGGGACAGCGAAGTGCATATCGTAATCGCAAGAGCCAGCTTTCGCAAAACGTGCTTGGAGCCTGCAACTTCGACCTCAAGTTCATCTATGTCCTCCCTGGATGGGAAGGAAGCGCCGCAGACAGTCGTGTCTATGAGGGTGCGAAGGCACACGATTTCGTGATTCCTGAGGGGCGCTACTACTTGGGTGATGCTGGCTATGCCAACTTGACCTCTCTCTTGGTTCTGTATCGAGGTACTCGCTACCATCTCAAGGAATGGGGCCAGGGCAGGCATAGGTATGCATGAGTCCTCATTTGCTGTAACTGATCATCTTGTTGTACAATAGACCGCAAAACTACCAAGAACTATTCAACTATAGACATTCCCAGCTGAGAAACCATGTAGAGCGCATCTTTGGCCTCTTCAAGAGGCGATTTCGCGTTCTTCTGCTGGCCCCAGAATACCCCTTGGCTGTGCAGGCGCAACTGATCCCTGCACTCGCAGTCCTGCACAACTTCATTTGGATTCATGACCCCTCTGATCTTTTTGAAGAAGACAATGCTCCAGAACATGCCTATCACTATGCAGATGATGCTGGCTCCGACGCTGACGACAATCCAGATCCTTCTGATGCAGCAGGAAGATTCCGAGATGGAATTGTTGCGCAGCAACTAGCGCAGCAAACAGTGTCATGGAGTCTCACCTTGTGAAGGTATAGAGACTGATAGAGTGGTTTGTAGAGAGGAGTGCTCAAGTGTGCGTAGAGTGAACGACTTGTATTCTTAGAGGGGCTCTACTCCCCTCATTTATAGGAAAACTGGTCCCTATGGTCCACCCATGTCCATTTGCGTAAAAGTGATGAGTAAAGGTGTCCACAATATCGCGTTTTCAGTGACGCCTGATGTGAAACACCTCAGAAGTCTTCAATATCACCACGTGTGATACTGATAAGACTTGCGCCCTCCATATTGGAGTTGTGCCCACTTTTGTGCGTAACGGAGTACCCTAATATGGTAATCATATGTACGATACTACTGTAATGTCGTAACTGCTATAGATAAGATATGTATGTACTTATTACGTTTCAACAGGAATTGCTCTCAATATGTTACGTGCGAGTTGCACGTGAGCCTGACTTAGGCAACGTAGAGTGAATGCGGTGACTCAGCAGTTCCTTGGCTCTAGCACAAAGGCAGAGTATCGTCTCAACACGCGAAGGCGGAGTTCGTTGATGATTACTTGATACACGGCCCCGAAGGACGAGAGAGAGAGAGAGAGAGAGAAACCACGACTTGGATAACAAGGTGAGAGTGTTACAAGAAATCCAAGCTATCGACCACAACAGTCGATAGCTTCCTTATATAGTACTACATTGCAGTCTGCCTTCGTCAGCGAGACCACCACTACTACTAAGACTACTCCTCTGCTGTGTAATCGTCCACGTCTGCTCAGTAATCGTACAGTAAGCGTATCAGTCATGTATCAGTCATCGTCCTCATATCCTGAGTAAGTATTAGGGAGCGACTCGTCATCCCCCTTACCATGTTCAACTCGCTGTGTTCTAGGCTTCTCCCCAACGTCCCCTGACTTATGGGTTAGGTCAGATACATACCATGACCTGGGACGTTACATCACCCCCTTCACAAGGGTGAGCGCCCTCACTCCACTACCCAATTGGGCACTGTGGTCAGCCCTACATCCGTCTCGTGCTCATCCCGTATCCTCAGAAGAGCGTGAGCTCTACCCAGTCGCTTCGCTGAATGACGCGAGTGATCGATGTGCACGAAGATGTCGTCTTCGAGCTTCTTGATCGCGGCCTCCAACTCCTTGATGACTTCCTGGGATGCGCGGTAACGCCTCACTTCGGCGGCAAGGGAGATATCCCCCAACCTAGCGAGGGCTTCGTCGACCTGGCACCGTCCCCGGAAGTCAGCGCGAAGGTACTGTAGTTCTTCGCAGGTGTACTCAGCTGCAGGCCCCATGTCTCGGCATGGTTTGGCGTGTATGTCTCCACGGTATATCGGCGAATACCGCCCCATCGTCCCGAAGACCTCCGGGTTGTCGCACATCCTTACCTGCACATATCGGGCGGGGATGCGACGTCCCTCGTGTTCGACCACCATGGGAACCCAATTCATCCCGTTGTTGAGGACAAATCCGCTGGGGGTAGGCGATAGGGCACGGATAGGGCGCCTCGGCGCATTCGCTCGGCGCGTATTGATGGATGAGGGATCCCGTGCTTCAACGTATGATGGTAGTCCTCGCCTGGCATACCCTTCCTCCGCAGTCGGTCCGTAGATGACAGCAACCGGAGGTGCTCGTCCTTCGTCATCCACGGCTTCTTCGGTAGTGTCGTCTTCTTTGTTGTTGTTGGTTCGAGGGGGAATGCGCATGGGGGCGCAGTGGCAATAGCTTTGGGGATTGTCGCATCTGGTACAGATGACGTGGGCGTCGTGATACGATCTGTCGGAGGACTCGTCGCTGTCATATCGGTCGACAGCGGTGGTGGACGTGGAGGTGGTGGAGGGCTGGAGGATACTTGCCTCATCAGCCTCTGTATCCTCATCCGTCTCTCCTTCGGCGTCATCTTCGTCACCTGGTCCAATCGCCATGAGGTCATCACCTCCTTCAACAGCCCGTAGTCCTTCCTCATCTGTCTCCACTCTTCCGCTTGTGGGTGTAGGGAATCGCCGGCGAGCCTCGGCCAGGTCTCGCTCTTGTTGCTCTCGCTCGTCTCGATCTTGCTCGGCGACTGCTCTGACATGTTCGACGGCTGAGCAGAAAGGGTTGTCCACGTTGTTGTTGGAGTCGTATGTGGTGAGGGTGTTGACGTTGGGGATGTCGTCAATGTGGATAATGGTGAGTGGGACATGAGCCATTGTATGGGGGGTTGGTGATGTAGGTCGTTCTGTTAAGGCTGCTTTTAAGTGTATTTCAGCCCGTGGGTTATTGTGTTTGAATTTCCTTATCTCTTCCTCCGCATGGACGTCGTCCCACGGGACCCACTGTCACGAACCTATGCCTCGGTCCGTGACTTATCCGGAATACTCAGGAATGCGCAAGGGAACACGCGCACAAACCCAGGAATACGAAGTATTGGACTAGTGGAACTAGCCAAGACGACGCGCGTGAAAGGATTGGATAATCCTTTCCTTCCTATTCAAGAAAGACCCGGTCCGGAACTGGGACTTACCAAGCGAAAGGTCAGATGACCTCACATGACTTGTTTGTTGATCAATCAACAAAAAGATTGTTGATTGATAAACAAAGTCCGTTGATCGGTAAACGAAGATTGTTGATCAATCACCTGACGAGTGGAGCTTGTCAGGGATTAATGCCATTGGACGATATACTTAGAAACCTTCCAGCACATTCCATGCTATCTTTAGAACACTTCTAGAGTATTCCATGGGCCCACCCGTGGAGCAGAGTTGGGCCTCCCCTAAAGTACGCACAGACCAATGTATTCAGGTATATAAGCTGGAGCAATGTAACAGACAGTCCCTCAGACTGTCCACTTGCGACATCCCTACTTGTATCTTCCTTGTTATAAGCGCAGCTTCCCAACATTGGGTTGTTCCGCATCCTTGTCCTGATACTCGTAGCTCATTGTTCCTTGTCCCTGTTCTACTCCTTGTTTGGTTCGACATCAGCCAATCTGCTCCTTGTGATCCTTGGCTTCACTGTTGCGTTTAAACAGTGAGCACTCATCACACCCACTGATTATCCGAGTTGGCGTACCCCTTCTGGAGTGATCAAAAGGTCCGGAGGGGCGGCGGCAACTAGTTCGTCAGTCGCGGCGAGCAATTCCGAAGTGACGCCGGTTCATTGGCGAGAGTATGCGAGACAGCGAGTAGTCTCCGAGCAAGACACGAGAGACGACGAGTTAGAGCAAAAGGGTAAGGCAGCGAGAAGAAGTTGCCTTTTGAGAGACGATCTTGAAGCAGACGAAGGGATGGAAGGGAAGAACACAACTGGATGGATTGATTTTGAACTACAAGCCGTTTTTTTATACAGGTTTTCTACATTGTCTGAAATACGAAGTCAAAGAGAACTAAATAAAAACAAACATACGATTCGTGATCCGAGCGAATAGAAATGGAGACGAAGTGCAAAAGATAGGAGAAAGTCGATAGGAGGTTCGAGGGGTTTGGTCGTGCTTGCCTCGGAACAGGAGTCTGTATGGAATAACGATATCTTATAATGGGTGAAACAGATGATGGAATGGATGGTGGTCGAGCCGCTGCGATCGAGCGCGGTCGGTGATGCGTACTGCGACGCTCGGGTCGGCCGGGTCGAGCGTTGCCGAAATGCAACACTCCCCCTCAAGTGCGACAAATCCCGAGGTTCTGCGAGTGAATCACGACCTTATATTTCAGGAGCACTTTCGTGAGGATGTCCGCAGTCATCTCTTCTGTTGGGCAGTATTCAAGTTTGATGTGCCCATCTTGAATCGTTTGTTGGAGTAGTGTGGGGGCCGAATAGGGATCCGATGAGTCGCCTAAGCCAAATGCATTCTTTTGAGGCGTGTGTGGCTGCTACATATTCTGCTTCGGCAGTGGACAGAGTTATGATTTCTTGTTTGCGTGAAGCCCAGGAAACGGCGGCCCCATCGATGAGAAAAGCGAAGCCTGAGATGGCGTGTCGGTGTTCTTGTGATGAGCCATCTGCGTCTGTGAATCCGAGCAGATCATGGTGTTCATTTCCGTAGGTGAGTGAGTGGGTTTTGGTGCCTGAGAGGTAACGAAGAACTCATTTAACAGCCTCCCAATTAACTTGGCCGGGGTTTTCGAGAAATTGGGAAAGTGCTGAAATGGCAAAGGTGATGTCAGGGCGTGTGGCGATGGCAGCATACATGAGGCTGCCCACAGCTTCACGGTAGGGTGTTTTCTTCATTTGTGCGAGCTCCGTGTTGTTAGATGGGGAGTTGTTTTTACTGAGGCTCGTTCCGGGTGTGATGGGGGTGGCGACAGGTTTGGCATCGCTGAGAGAGAATCGGGAAAGTATAGTGTTGATATAAGAAGTTTGTGATAGGGATATGGTGCGTGCTTCCCGGTTGCGTGTGATCTTGATACCAAGAAGCCAATGGATAGGGCCTAAGTCGGTAAGTGAATAGCGATCGTTGAGCTTGGATTTGTATTCGCTGATAAGGTGTGTTGAACTGCCTGTAATCATGCAGTCGTCAACGTGTATAGCCAGGATGGTTGTGTGTTCGTCATTGTGGGCAGAGAAGACTCCCGGGTCGGCATTGTTGACCTGGAATCCTAAGTCGTCAAGAGCGCGGCACAAGGTGTCGTACCATTTGTGCCCAGCCTGTTTTAGGCCGTAGAGTGACTTGTGAAGTCGTTTGACGTGCTCCCCCTCATCAGTGTAACCGGGGGGTGATTTCATGTAGATTTCTTCCTTGTCATCTAGTTCTCCGTTAAGGTAGGCGCCGTTGAAATCGAAAGTGTTGGCGTCCCAGTCGTTTTGTGCAGCGATAGCGAGGATGAGGCGAAAACTGGAGAGTTTTGCGACGGGAGAGAAAGTGTCGAAGTAATCCACGCCGAATTTCTGCGTGAATCCCTGTGCGACGAGACGGGCTTTGTATTTTTCAATAGATCCGTCAGCTTTGCGTTTGATACGGAAGACCCATTTGCTGCCGACAATATTCTTGCCGGCGGGTCGGGGGACGGAAGTCCAAGTTAGGGCTTTGTCTAGGGTAGCAATTTCGCGGTTCATGGCCTCTTGCCATTTCGGCCAGTCGGAACGAGATTGTGCTTGTGTGAGGGTTTTCGGATCGTCTTGAAATTCGTTGATTGAAGCTTCGTAGACTTCCTCGCAGCCTGCGAGATAAGCATAGTCCGATGAAGCAAAGTCGATAGCGTATGAAGTGGTGTCGTGGGGCCAATCGGGGTGAACCCATTTGCTTGTGGTGTCTTTTGGCAGTCTGTCATATTCTTGACTGGTTGTAGCTTCTCCACGTTGGATGGCTCGTTCTCTAGCTGAGGGAACTGGGATACGAGATGATCTTCTTGTGGGTGGTTGGGGTTCTTTGCCCTTGCGAGATCTCGAAGGGTGTTCTTCTTCGCTGCTATCAGCAGCAGGATCAGGTCGTGGAACGTTGCGCTGTCTGAGTTGGGATGTGGAGGTCATTCCTCCGGGCATGGTGGGTGTTATGATCGTAGTCTGACTTAGACCCTACACACGATGGCAAGTATCGTGACTTAGCAAGATGCGTCAACATGCGAAGGTGTGACTATATCAAGGACACCTGAAAGTGCCTTCCTAAGGGAGCGAACGCGGACGGACTTCTGAGAGGATAGAAGCCGAGTAGATTCGAGAGTGGTACAAGAGAGTCAAGCTGTCGACCACATCAGTCGACAGCTACCTTATATCGGATCTTGACTGTACGCCTTCGTCAGCGATACAGCCACTACTATACTGCTTGGTAACGTCCACTAATACTAACACCACTACTACTACACCTTCAGTCATCGTACAGTAATCATCAGTCATCGTACAGTAAGAAGTATCAGTAATCAACATAGTAAGTCTGAGTAAGATTCGGGAGCGACTCGTCATCCCGCTTACGACGATCAACAACGGTGAATCGTGACATCACCCCCTTTACAAGGGTGAGCGCCCACGCTCCACAACCCAATTAGTCACCATGGTAAGTCCGACGTCTGTTCTGTGCTCATTGCGCACCCTCCTAAGGGCATGAGCGCTTCCCAATCGCCTTGATGAATGCATGGCCCTGTCGATGTGGACGAATATGTCATCCTCAAGCTTCTTGATTGCTTGTTCAAGCTCGGCCACGACTTCCATGGACGCGCGGTAGCGCCTCACCTCAGCTTGGAGGGAGATATCCCCCAACCTGGCGAGGGCTTCGTCTACCTGTCGCTTTCCACGGAAGTTAGAGCGGAAATAGCTGAGTTCTTCACGTGTGTACTCAGCTGCAGGGCCCATGTCTCGACATGGTTCGGCGTGGATGTCGGCGCGGTAGATGGGGGAATACAGTCCCATCGTCCCAAACACTTCGGGGTTGTCTAGCATGCGGACCCGCACATATTTGGCTGGGATTCTTCGTCTGTTGTGTTCGATGATCATCGGCACCCAATTCATCCCATTGTTGAGGATGAATCCGCCGGGGGTAGGCGATATGGTACGGAGAGGGAGCCGCGCCACATTCGTTCGGCGCGTAGCGATGGGCGATGGGTCGCGTTCTTCCCTATAGGGGGGTAGACCGCGCGCTTCGTATCCTTGCTCCGCCGTTGGTCCGTAGACAACAGCAACTGGAGGTGGTCGGAACGCTTCATCCTCGGCTTCGCTGGCAATGATGCGGACTTGGTGAGGTACAGGGAGGGGAGCGCAGTGGCAATAGTTTGGGGGGTTGTTGCACTGAACGCAGACAACCCGTGCTGCGTGGTAAGATTCATCGCTACTGTCGTCCTCATCTTCGCTGTCGTCGTCGTCGACGGCAGTGGTGGTGAGTGACGTGGCGGACTGGTTGACACTGCTGACTGCGGTAGTATTGAGGGAGGTGGTGGACTGGTTGATACTTGCCTCGTTAGCAGGCGTATCCTCATCCTCCTCTCCGCTGCAGTCCTCTTCACCACCTGATCCGTCCTCCATGTGGTCATCACCTCCTTCAATAGGCCGTATTCCTGCCTCATCTTCCTCCATTCTTCCGCTTGCGGGTGTGGGAAATCGCCGGCGAGCCTCATCCAGGTCTCGGGCGGCTTGGTCTCGTTCTGCGACGGCTCTGACGTGTTCGAGGGCTGAGCAAAATTGGTCGTCGATGTTGTTGTTTCCATCGTAGGTGTCGAGGGTGTCGACGTGGGGGATGGCGATCTCGTCAAGGTTGACAATGGTGAGAGGGACATGAGCCATTGAGTTTGTGGGTAGAGAGGATGGTGATGTTCCCGATTCCGATGAAGCTGCTTTTATGTGAGTTTCAGCCTTCGGGTTCAATCGTGCGAATTTTCTTATCTCTTCCTCCGCATGGACATCGTTCCACGGGACCCACTGGTTTTCTGAGTCCGCGTATCCCTTCCACTTGATGAGGTATTGAAGTTTGCGCCCTCGTCCCGACCTTCTGGAGGCTATCACCTTTTCGACCTCATATTCTTCCACACCTTCTACCAATTCAGGTGGTGGGCGTAGGTAGTTTGCGCCGTGCATGCGTGTTTCTTTGTAAGGCGTGAGTAAGTCTGTGTGGAACACGTCATGTATTTTCCACTGCGGGGGTAGTTTGAGCCGGTAATTCACAGGGGACATCACCTGGACAATTTCGAACGGTCCCTGCCTTCTGGGCGCAAGTTTGGCAGTGGGCTGATGAGTTCGTAGATTGCGCCCATCTAACCAAACTTGGTCTCCTAGGGCATATTTGGGCGTGTCCTTGTGTTTGATCCACGACTTTTGGGCTCTTATCATGTTCTCCTGTGCGCTCCGACGGGCTTCTATCAGCTGTTCTAATCTGCTAGATACGCTGGGCAAATTGATTGTCCCTGGCGCCCATTTATCTCTAGGGTGGTACCCCATTAGCGTGAAAAACGGGGTTTGTTTTGTGGTGCTGCTTATCGCGTTGTTATGAGCGAATTCCGCTAGAGGTAATTGTACGGCCCAGTTATCCTGTTGTTTGTTTGCCCATAGTCTGAGGTATTGTTCCAGCCATTGATTAGTGCGTTCCGACTGTCCGTCTGTCCTTGGATGGTAAGCCGTCGATATGTTCTGTTGGATTTTGAGGGTTTTGCATAGTTCCCTCATGAACTTTGCCGCAAATCGAGGGTCTCGATTGCTAATTATTTTGCTCGGGAGTCCAAACCGAGGGAGTACCTTCTGGGCATACAGCATTGCCGTTTCTTCTCCTGACATCGACTCTCGACATGGTAGGAATATCGACGCTTTGGAGCAATCGTGATCTGTAATCGTCAGAATCGAGTCATATCCATCTGATGGGGGTAACTTAGTTATGAAATCTACCGCAATAACTTCGAAAGGGTTGGCTCCCAGTCGCGGGTAGATGGGTTCGAATGGTGCTTTGGTGGGTCGATTGTTGACCTTGTGTCGCTGACACTCTGCGCATCCTTGCACATAGTTCATGACGTCAGTTTTCATGTTTGGCCACCAATAGTGTCAAGCTAGCAATTCTTGTGTTTTTGCTATCCCTGGGTGACCTGCCATTAGTGCATCATGGTACTGCTCTATGATGCTTCTTAGTTCTTCGTCCTTCTTGGTGGTAACCACCACTCTTCCATTCTTGAACCATACCCCTTCTATCTTTTTGAGTTCGTGGGGGCTCACCCATGCTTTGATTCGAGATTCTTCTTGTTTGATGGGTGTTGGCGTAACCCCTGTTACTGTTCGTATGAATATTTTGTTTGGTAGTACCGTGACTCTGTCGTTGTCCTTTTCTCCCGTATCGTAGTCTGGTCTTCTGGACAACGTGTCTGCTCTACCGTTGGCTCATCCTTTGAGGTGATGTATCTCGATGTCGTATTCTTCCAATTCCAGTACTTCTCGAGCTACTCTTCGGCTGATTTTCTGCGGGTCTCGCCAGTATTGTAGGTTCATGTGGTCTGAGAATACTCTGACCTT
Source organism: Lactarius quietus (assembly GCA_015025155.1). Taxonomy (NCBI): domain Eukaryota; kingdom Fungi; phylum Basidiomycota; class Agaricomycetes; order Russulales; family Russulaceae; genus Lactarius; species Lactarius quietus. The sequence goes on along the minus strand of WITN01000176.1, from coordinate 100,398 downwards.
GTGCGGTGATCCTACCAATAGGTATCTCCAGTTTCGTAACGCTTTTACGATGGCCAGTAGTTCCAGGTTGTATATGTCGTAGTTTCGTTCGGCTTTGTTAAGGGTGGCCAAGTAGAATGCTACCGGGTGTCTCTTGCCATCGGGTCCCTTCTGCATAAGGACTGCTCCTACTGCGAATCCTGATGCGTCTACTTCGAGATCGTATTGTTCTTTTGGATCGGGGTGAGCGAGGATCGGATTGCTCGTGACGCGGCTTTTGAGTGTTTCGAAGGCAATTTGTTGGGTTGGTCCCCAACGCCATTCGACATCCTTCCTTGTTAGCTCATTCATTGGTTTGGCGATATTGGCGAATCCTCGAATAAAGGGACGGTAAAAATTGCAAAAGCCCAAAAAACTGCGTACGTCTTTGACTTTTGTTGGTGTCGGCCACGTGCGGACGCCCGAGACCTTCGCCAGATCCATGCGCGTCATCCCCTTTTCAAGGATTACCCCCAGGTAATCAATAGACGGAACGTGGAATGCGCATTTTGATAACTTGAAGTAGAGATCGTGGGCGGCCGCAACTGCAAGAACGGTGGAAACAGCGGCCGTGTGTGCTTGGTTCGTTTGCTGGGTAGTACTGCAGTCGTTGGTGGCGACGGCGATGTCGTCCATGTAAATCCGTATGTGTGTGCCCTCCGTTGCGAATTTGGCGATGACAGGTTGATAGATTTCGTTCATGAATGCCTGGAATGTAGCTGGTGAGTTACAAAGACTGAAATACATGACCGTAGGCTCGAAAAGTCCTCGTCTCGTTTTGAACGCCGCTTTGTGTTCGTCCCCCTCTTTTATTCGAATGTTGTTGTATCCCTGTCTGACATCGAACTTTGAAAATAAGACCGCTCCCCCCAGGTCACGCATTAGGTCTGTTATTAGTGGGAGCGGATATTGATTCCGCACTGTCCACCGATTTATTGCGCGATAATCTTGGACTGGTCGAAGTTTTCCATCCTTTTTCTTGATAAAGAAGAAGGATGATGCATAGGGCGACTGCGAGGGGCGAATATACCCTTTTTTAAGGTGTTCGTCGATGAAGGCGTCCAGAGCTTCATCTTCTGTTCGTTTCATTGGGTAAAGTCGACATGTGATAGATGTCGGGGCATTAGGTTGGAGCGTAATAGCGTGATCATAAGGTCGCCTTTCAGGCAACCTTGCTGAGGCTTCTTCGTCGAATACCTTGCGGTATGCTTCGTATTGCGACGGTAGTACAGCACTCTTCTCTTCTTTGGGTTTGGCTGCGATAGCGTATTCGACCGCAGGGATCATTACTCTTCGTCCCCTCGTTTCTTCCTCCTCTAGTCGATGTACGATGTGTTCTTTTGTTAATAGACGGGCTAGCACGTCTCTTCTGTCGGTGGCGTTGACAGTTTTGATAGTGACTGGGAGGTGCGTCCGGTTGATTGTTCCCCTTTTCCAGTCGAACTGTGGTTCGTAAGCTGCCAGCCACGGATACCCGAACAGTATGTCCTCTTTCCCAATGTTAGTGACCAGGAACCTCATTTCTTTGTCATTTCCGTTGACATTGACTCGGAGAATGACGTATTGGGTTATGTGTCCGGCTTTGTTTGCCGTGTCATCGATGTTGTAGATTCGTTTGGGCGTATCTAGTAATTGTGTTTTTATTCCCATTCGTTTGAGGAAGCTTTCGCTCACAAAGTTATCCGTGGCTCCTGAGTCCACTAGTGCTTTTATGTCGGCCGTGTTGTAACACGTGTGTAGTTGAACTGGAATTCGCATAGAACGGTAGCGTATGATATACACAGAGTTACAACGAAGCGCCCTTACCCAGGCCGTCGGGTTTAGGTGCCTGGAAAATCCGTCCCCATCAATTTCTGCAGGATGAGGTCCTTGACATCGTCTCCTTCACTGGCTACTCCCCTCAGCCAATCTTCTGCTTTATCTTCATCAGTCTTTGGCCTTTCTTTGGCATTTCTTATTTGTTGGCATTTGTTTCGTTGTGGTTGGCGACAGTCTCGGCTGATGTGCCCCATTTTGTCGCAGTTATAGCAGCGAGTCTGACTGAAGTCTGCTCGGTTTCCTCGCTGCCTTTGAATATAATCTCCTCTCGGTGGAAAGGGAGGTCGTGGAGCATTAATAATGTCTTCTGCTCCTGCAAGTCTTCCTCTAGCTCGATCTGCCGACATGTCCATCGCGTCGGGATGTGGTAGTGGGGCGAGCAGCTTTGCCAGCGCTCCCGATTGGTTTCTGTTAGTGGATCCTTTGAACATGTCTAGGTTTCCGCGCACCGTCTGCATGTGGATCCACTTTTGTTGCCTTTTGAGAGCCGATGCTCTCCAGTCTTCGTATGTTCTGGGGTCATCATGTTGGTACATTGCTTCGTACAGCATCCTGGGCAGTCCTTTTATGAAATACTTCAGGGTTTGCTCTGCGTTGATGTTGTATCCTGCGTATTGAATGAGTTGTTCGAATAACGCGATGTAGTCGTCGATTTTGCCCTCTTTCATTCTGATTCCTGCATCTAGTTGGGCTTGGGCTCTTTCTTTGCTGAGTACGTCGGCGAACTGTCGCCGAAAGGCTTGCAGAATATTGTTCCACAGCCTGTTGTCGAACTGGCTGAGTCCCCTGGACACTTCTCTTACCAACCATTGATTGGCAGACATGACCCAGGTGTTAACCAGGTCTCCTTGAACGTAGGTGAGGAATAACATAGCTTTTTGGTATTTATTCCTCATGGCCGTATGGCTTGCGTTGACTCCTGCGTAAATTTCCCATTGGAGTATGAAGCCTTCGACTTTTGATCTGTCTCCATTGAACAGGCTCGGGGGGTTTCCTATGAACTTGTCTGTGGTATTGCCACCTCCCTGAGGCCCTCCCGGTGGTCCTCCTTGAGGCATTCCTGGCGGTCCTCCTCCTCCCATGGGTGGTCCTCCTCCTCCCATCGGAGGGGCTCCTTGATTTGGTCGTCCATATACTCTGCCGAGTTGCTCGAATGGTGGAGGAGGTGGTTCGTTGTAATCGAAATCAAATCCTCCTGGCTGGTCTGGTTCGTCTGGACCCATGGCCCGTCGTGCCGCTTGTATGTCTTCTTCGTTCATGTTTACCACATGACCCGTCCTTTCGTCAATGACTAATGGGACTTGTTCTTCGATCTGCGTTTGAGTTGCCATTCTGATTGGGTCAGGGATATGTAACATAGCTGTTTGAGTGATGATTTCCTCAACAGCGGGCTCTTCTTCTTGGATATAGATGTTCTCTGGTTCGTTTTCTATTGATGGAGTGTGAACACGTTCGCTCGTGTGGCTGGTGTCCGATCTTGCTGGTGTCCTATGTTGGAGCTCTGGGGATAGGGGTTCGGGATGTGATTCTTCTGTTGTTCCGTCAATTTGTCCTTGTTCTTCGACGTCTCGTGCTTCTGATAATAGGATGTTGCAGTTGAGATCGTCGCCAGCTGGTCTGGCTGCTTCAAAATATTCCTGCGTTCGGTTCCACCTGAGTTCGACCCAACAGCACCTTTCATGATGAAAGATGATAGGGTGAAATCGTTGGGCTGTGGCCGCTTCGGCGTAGTATCCTGTGTTGAAGTGTTCTAACACTCCACTTCTTCTATCGTCTGGAATTGTCCTCCAACGGACTCGATTGATGACGTATCGTGCAGGGGCATCTCTTTCCCTGGAGTCGACTCGATAGGGCTGGAAGTTCCAACCGTCTTTGGTTGTAATTGGCGCCACGGCGTGTGAAGGAGAGCTTGACTCTAATGTTATGATCGTAGTCTGACTTAGACCCTACACGCGATGGCAAGTATCGTGACTTAGCAAGATGCGTCAACACGCGAAGGTGTGACTATATCAAGGACACCTGAAAGTGCCTTCCTAAGGGAGCGAACGCGGACGGACTTCTGAGAGGATAGAAGCCGAGTAGATTCGAGAGTGGTACAAGAGAGTCAAGCTGTCGACCACATCAGTCGACAGCTACCTTATATCGGATCTTGACTGTATGCCTTCGTCAGCGATACAGCCACTACTATACTGCTTGGTAACGTCCACTAATACTAACGCCACTACTACTACACCTTCAGTCATCGTACAGTAATCATCAGTCATCGTACAGTAAGAAGTATCAGTAATCAACATAGTAAGTCTAAGTAAGATTCGGGAGCGACTCGTCATCCCGCTTACGACGATCAACAATGGTGAATCGTGACAGTGGGTGTGCTAGACAGTGGAGTTAAGGGTGAAAGGGACGTCGATGGTCCTTCTGAAGGCTGAGCCGGAGTCTGTGGCAGATATGTTGGTAATGGATATGGGAGGGGCCACGGTGCTGGAGGTGGTGCCGGAGGGAATAACAGGGCAGGAGCTGCTGGTGGTGCAGGCGCTGGAGGTGGTGCAGCAGGTGCTGCTGGCGCTGCTGGTGCTGGCACTTGTGGAGTAATGATACGGGGTGCGTAGATGGCTACCGTGGAGGTGACAAATTTGATGTTGCGCTCGACCGATGTGGTTCGTCTGTTTGGCCAGTAAACGCGATGGGCATGGGTGCTTTCGGAGTCGTATCCAATCCAACGTGCCTCAACGCCTCGTGCGTCGAGTTTAGTGCCAGTGTCGGAGTGCACCCAGACTGTTTGTCCCCATTCGGGGACCCCTGAGAGGTTGGGTTTGGTGCCGTAGAGTTTCTCGTAGGGTGTGGTACTGTTGCCTAGAGCTCGAGTGGATGTACGGTTTTTGAGCCAGACTGCAAAGCGTAGTGCTTCGGCCCATAGGTTCTTTGGCAGGTCGGCTTGATTTAGCATCGCCCGGACTCGTTCAAGAAGTCGGTGGTTGAGGGCTTCCGCAATGCCGTTGTGTTGCGGGGTATCGTGGGTGGTAAGGCGACATTCGGTGCCTTCCTTCTGGAGAAACTTTGTAAACTCGTTGCCTGTGTATTCTCTGCCTCGATCTGAGCGGAGTAATTTGATTTTCGCCCCGTGCTGAGTGTGTGCCCAGGAGGCAAACGTTTTGTAGGCTTGAAGCGCCTGGTCTTTAGTGCGAAGGGCATCGATACAGGTGTACCGGGTGTGGTCATCTGTGAACGTGATGTAGTAAAATCGGCCACCGAGGCTGGCGATAGGGGATGGTCCCCATAAGTCGGTGTGGACCTCGGCGCCGAAGTGTTTGGCCGGAGGGGCAACGCGCTCACTCCGGATGGGTTTGCGAGTCAGTTTGGCGTACTCGCAAGCGTTGCAGATGATGGGGGAACCATCATCAATGAGGTGGATGCCATCAATGGCATGGTTTCGTACGAGAGATCAAATTGCGTCGGCTGAGATGTGACCGAGGCGTCGGTGTAAGGTGTGGATGTCGACTTGTTCGACAGTGGTTGTGGTGGCAGCGCTCTTGGCGTGATGGGAGTGCTCGACCTTGTAGATTCTGTTCGAGCTAGCAGGAATATGTCCAACTTTCTTGCCGGATTTAGTTCTGATCTTGCATATATGGTTTTCGAACAAGACGGTGCTTCCACCATCCTGTATGCGGTCAATGGATATGATGGTTAGGTTCATTTTTGGGGCGTAGAGGGTGTTGCGAAGGGTGATAGGGGTTGTAGAGCCCTTGTTGGGAACGACAATCTGGAGGTCGCCTACACCTATGGCGTAAAACGTGCCGGTGTTAGCGGCTGCAATGGGACGAGGGGGGATGGTGCGATAGTTTGTGAAGCGATGGTAGAATGGAGACATGTGTTTTGAGGCTCCCGAGTCATAGAGTTCGATTTCGACCTCGGGTGGTGTGTGAATGGGATCTGAGCTGAAGGCGATGTCATAAGATGTGTATTCTGGTGTGTCGTCGTTGATTTCGACGATAGCAGCCCATGCTCCTTCGTCATGGGTAGTGGCCAAATTGGAATTGTCGATATTTCGGTTGTCATTGCGATGTCGGCTGTTATTGCGGTCATTGTTTCGGTTGCGGTTATTCCGATTGTCGTTTCGGCCGCGGGTTGAGTTATTGCGATCACGGTTGTCGCTGTTATTATTGTCGTCACGTCTTGGTGGACGTTGACCTTCCTTGTCGCCTCCTTTGGCCCAGCAGTCGGACTTGTAGTGCCCGAGCTTGTGGCAGTTGTAGCATTCGACGTTTCTTTTGTCGCGATTCTTCTTCTGTGTGGCTACGAAGGCTTCTTCGGAATCATTATTTCCTTTGTCTTTAAGTCGGCTTTCATACTCATCGGTGACAAGTCGGATAGCTCGATCGGTGGTTATTGGTGTGCCTGCCTGGTCAGCTGCGGCGTTCAGAGCTTGCGTAATGGAGCGATAGGAGGTGGGGAGGGAACCGAGGATTGTGAAGGCAAATTCCTCATCGTCTAAGTTTCTTCCCAAGGATGCGAGCTGCTCTCGCATGTTCAGAAGGCTAGCGATGTGGGTGTGGGCATCGCCGTCATCGCGTAGTTTTGCATCTTGCATTTTCTTGCCCAGATCCAGGGCGGCCATTTTAGAACGGGTCTGGTGGACGGCTTTGATGGCGTCCCACATTTCCATAGTAGTTGTGTGAGTTTTGACTCGGTTGAAGACTTGGTCGGGGATTGTGGTAGTTATCATTTCGATTGCCATATCTTCTTCCGCTTCCCACCGTTGCTGGGGCATTTTGCCGTTGATGTTACCGGTGTCGATGTAGGCTTGGGGAACGGTGGTGAAAGTGAGGTGGCTGGTCCATTGCCGGGACCTGAACGTGATAAGGAGTCGGTCTCGGTATGTGATCCAGTTGGATCCATCTGCGGCGAGTTTTGATATGGGGGTGCGGTAATCGCTCATGGTGGTGAAGTCGAATAAGAGTGGCTCGGTAGGAAAGAAAATACGTGCTGTGAGATGTCGAGGTTAGGCTGCAACTGCAGGGCCCATAACCTGGAGTGATCAAAAGGTCCGGAGGGGCGGTGGCGACTAGTTCGTCAGTCACGGCGAGCAATTCCGAAGTGACGCCGGTTCGTTGGCGAGAGTATGCGAGACAGCGAGTAGTCTCAGAGCAAGACACGAGAGACGACGAGTTAGAGCAAAAGGGTAAGGCAGCAAGAAGAAGTTGCCTTTTGAGAGATGATCTTGAAGCAGACGAAGGGATGGAAGGGAAGAACACAACTGGATGGATTGATTTTAGAACTACAAGCCATTTTTTTATACAGGTTTTCTACATTGTCTGAAATACGAAGTCAAAGAGAACTAAATAAAAACAAACATACGATTCGTGATCCGAGCGAATAGAAATGGAGACGAAGTGCAAAAGATAGGAGAAAGTCGATAGGAGGTTCGAGGGGTTTGGTCATGCTTGCCTCGGAACAGGAGTCTGTATGGAATAACGATATCTTATAATGGGTGAAACAGATGATGGAATGGATGGTGGTCGAGCCACCACGATCGAGCGCGGTCGGTGATGCGTACTGCGACGCTCGGGTCAGCCGGGTCGAGCGTTGCCGAAATGCAACACCTTCCACTTGATTAGGTATTGTAATTTACGCCCCCGACCATGTCGTCTTGAGTCTAGTACCTTTTCGACCTCATATTCTTCCACGTTATCGATCAACTCAGGTGGTGGGCGTTGGTAGTTTGCACCATGAGTCACTGTTTCTTTGTAAGGTGTGAGAAGATCTATGTGAAACACATCATGGATGCTCCACTGTGTGGGAAGTTCTAGTCGATAATTGATGGGAGACATCACCTGGGTTACCGTAAACGGTCCATGTCTCCTGGGCGCAAGCTTCGCGGTTGGTTGATTGGTGCGCAGGTGACGTCCTTCCAGCCAGACCTTATCTCCCTCCTGATACTTGGGTGTGTCACGATTTTTGATCCATGACTGTTGCGCCTTCTTCATTTGTCCTTGTGCTTGTTGTCTTATCTCCTTCAATTGTTTCAGTCTTGCCTCGACTCGTGGTATGGGCGACAGCTTATCTGTCCAATCAGTGCGTGGGTGATATCCCATCAGCAATCTAAATGGTGACTCGCATGTAGACTCATTAGTCCAGTTGTTGTGTGCGAATTCTGCCAGCGCTAGGTATTCGGCCCAGTTGTCCTTCCTTTCGTTGACCCAGAATCGGAGGTACTGTTCCAACCATTGGTTGTTGCGTTCTGATTGCCCGTCGGTTCGAGGGTGGTAGGCCGTTGAGATGTTCTGTTGTATTCCCAATGTTCGGCACAGTTCTCTGGTAAACTTGGATGCGAATCGGGGGTCTCGATCGCTAATAATTTTTGAAGGTAGTCCAAACCGAGCCACTACATGTTTGGCATAGAGAATCGCCGTCTCTTCTCCTGATATTTCCTCGCTGCATGGTATGAATATGGATGCCTTGGAGCAATCATGATCAGTGACTGTTAGGATGGCATTGTATCCCCGTGATTTGGGGAGTTTTGTGATAAAGTCTAGCGCTACCACTTCAAACAGCGTTGCTTCTGGTTTTGGGAATATTGGTTGTAATGGTGCTCTTGTCTTTTGTGTGTTGACCTTGTACCGTTGACAATTGGCACAACCTCGCACGTATTCCATAATGTCGTTTTTCATTGTCGGCCACCAGTAGTATCGTTCGACTAACTGGATGGTTCAGTTTATCCCTGGGTGTCCGTGAATTGGAGGATCGTGATGCAAGCGGATTACTTCTCTGATTTCGTCTGGTTTTCCCGTAATAACCAGTCTTTGTCCTTGATACCACCATAGTCCGTCAGCCTTTGTTAGCTTATGGGGATCTACCCATTTGCGTATTCTTTGTTCATCTTGTGGCCTTGTAGTATTGATGGTTCGTACGAACAGTTCATTTGGTAAGACTGTGACATTTTCATTGTCCTTTTCGCCTTGGTCATAGTTGGGACATCTTGACAGGGCGTCTGCCCTTCCATTGGCGGTTCCATTTACATGATGTATTTCGAAGTGGTATTCGGCCAGTTCCAGGACTTCCCTGGCTATCCTTCAGCTGATTTTCTGGGGTTCTCGCCAATATCAGAGGTTGAGGTGATCTGAGAATATGCGTACTTTGTGGGGTGATCCGGCCAGTAGGTGTCTCCAGTTTCGGAGTGCTTTTACTATGGCCAGTAGTTCGAGATTGTAGATGTCGTAGTTACGCTCAGCGGCGTTGAGTGTTGCTGAGTAGTATCCCACTGGGTGTCGTTTTCCGTCTTGTTTCTTCTGTAGTAGTACCACTCCTACCGCGAATCCGGACGCATCCACTTCTAGATCAAATTGTTGGGTCTGGTCAGCATGTGCAAGGATAGGTTCTGTGGTGACCCTTCGTTTGAGCGTGTCAAACGCTAGTTGTTGTTGTTCTCCCCACTGCCAGGGTTCGTCTTTGCGCGTCAGTTCATTTAACGGTTTAGCGATCGCGGCGAAGCCTTTGATAAATTGCCGGTAGAAATTGCAGAAACCAAGGAATGACCATACGTCTTTTACCGATGATGGGGATTGCCAGTCGCGAACGCCCGAAATTTTGACGGGGTCCATGCGTGTCACCCCCTCTTCAAGGATTACCCCCAGGTAATCGATGCTAGGGGCATTGAAAACACATTTTTCTGGTTTGAAAAAGAGGTCATGTTTTTGAGCGACGGCAAGAACGTCACAGACTGCCTCTTGGTGTTTTTCTATGGCGTGTGATTGTCTTTTTGTGGCGATAGCGATGTCATCCATGTAGACCCTAATTGTAGTTCCTGTGGCTTCATGTTTTGCTATCGTTGGTCGGTAGATTTCGTTCATGAAGCTCTGGAATGTGGCTGGTGAGTTGCACAGTCCAAAGTACATGACGGTCGGCTCAAAGAGCCCTCTGTGTGTTTTAAACGCTGCCTTGTGTTCGTCTCCTTCTTTGATCCATATATTGTTATAGCCTTGTCGGACATCCAGCTTGCTAAAAATCTGCGCTCCTCCGAGGTCCCTGATCAAGTCATCGATGAGGGGGAGTGGGTATTGATTTTGTATTGTCCATTCATTGATTCTTCGATAGTCCTGTACAGGCCGTAGCTTTCCGTCCTTCTTTTTAATAAAAAAGAAGGATGATGCGTACGGGGATTTTGAGGGATGAATATATCCCTTTTCCACTTGTTCATTGATGAAGTCATCTAGTGCCGCATCTTCGACCCTTGTCATTGGGTATACTTTACAATCGATGACATCTGGTGCTCCCTTTTTGAAGTCGATTGCATGGTCGCAACTTCGTTTTGGTGGGAACCTCTTTGCTTCTTCTTCACTGAATACCCTTGTGTATTGGTTGTATTCCTTTGGTATGTCGACCTTTTTTGTATATTGTTTGGCGTCGACCGCGAGTTCGACTGCCGATCGTCGTCCGCGTACTTGCTTTTTTAGTTTTGTCACTATTTGTTCCTTTGCTTCTGTGGTAAACATTCGTGACACTTTTGCGTCGTTTTCCTCTTCACTGAGCAACTTTGCCAGTACTGCTTTCTTGTCGTTTGGATTGACCGATCGTATCACTATGGGGAGTTGTTTTTCATCGATAGTGGCATGGCGCCAGCTGAATCTTGGTTCATAGGTTGCGAGCCAAGGATATCCCAATTGTTACGCTCAGACCCTATGCCAACCCACAGACAACGCAAGTGTCTACATGAGCACTGGAAGGATTGCCATGATTACCCAGAGGCGCATACCTGGGAGGCACGTGATCAAAAGGACATCGAGGAAGAAGAGGCCATACGCGCACTCGTAGCGGCAGAAGACGACAGTTACCTTGCTTATGATGAGGCGTGCAGAGTCCGCCAGCTCGTGAGTAACCTGATAACTCGCGGTAGAACCCCAGATGCTGGCAGGAAGGTTATTACAGGACGGATGAGGGTCACGTGACATGGTCATGTGAGAAAACCCCCAGGTCACGGGATCTGACCTAAGCAATAAGTCAGGGGGGCGCGAAGGATGAAGTTGTCCCAGGTCACAGTACGTATCTGACCTAACCCATAACTCAGGGGACGTTGGAAGAAGCCATGGAATTGGCAGAAGACAGTTGTGTCCCGAAGACGACCAATGACGACGGATAGCGATTGTGTGGTGTAAGACCAGCGACCTGAGGCTGCCGATATCAGCGGGCTGTGGCTGCCGTTGGGACGCACTCCAGCGGGCTGTGATGAGTGTCTCACTGTTTAATCGCAACAGCGAGACCAAGGATCACGAGGAACAGGGTGGCTAACGTCGAACCAACAAGGAAGTAGAACAAGGACAGGGAATAATGGACCACGAGTAACAAGACAAGGATGAGGAACAACCCAATGGTGGGAAGCTGCTCTGAAGACAAGAATGTACAAGTGGGGATGTCGCAAGTGGACAGTCTGAGGGACTGTCTGTTACATTGCTCCAGCTTATATACCTGAATACATTGGTCTGTGCGTACTTTAGGGGAGGCCCAACTCCGCTCCACGGGTGGGCCCATGGAATACTCTAGAAGCGTTCTAAAGATAGTATGGAATGTGCTGGAAGGTTTCTAAGTATATCATCCAATGGCATTAATCCCTGACAAGCTCCACTCGTCAGGTGATTGATCAACAATCTTCGTTTACTGATCAACGGACTTTGTTTATCAATCAACAATCTTTTGTTGATTGATCAACAAACAAGTCATGTGAGGTCATCTGACCTTTCGCTTGGTAAGTCCCAGTTCCGGACCGGGTCTTTCTTGAATAGGAAGGAAAGGATTATCCAATCCTTTCACGCGCGTCGTCTTGGCTAGTTCCACTAGTCCAATACTTCGTATTCCTGGGTTTGTGCGCGCGTTCCCTTGCGCATTCCTGAGTATTCCGGATAAGTCACGGACCGAGGCATAGGTTCGTGACACGGGCCGGGTTTGATCCCCTTTCGGGTATGTGTTCAAGATGGATTAGTCTAAGGAGCGCCTGTGTTAGCGCCGAGCCATTGCTTATTGATGCACTATTATTGGCTTACTGTTGTGGATGACATTCTCCCCCTATGCTTACAGATTCATTAGTGTTGCTTAGTCGCACACTTACTCATGCTTTGTGATGCTTGGACATTCACTTACTCATTCTCTTACTGATGTGATTAGACATTCGCTTATTGATGTGTGAGTCATCCTTTGTGATCTTACTCATACTATATGTGTCGGCTTCATATCTTGATGGACACTTACTATAAATACTATACAAGTTGCGCTATGGTTCGCTAGCTTAGTTGTCTTGATATCCACCTGTACTCTTCTCAGGAAATTCAGACAGTCTTAAAGCAGAGTCATTGTTCAGTGTGACTATCTTGTTGCCAACTAAAGAGTTAGGCGTTGCCACCTTGTAATGAACCTCAAGCTAGGCGGTATTAGGGGACCTTATTGGTTATTCACCCTTTACAAGTCGTTCCTGAGTTCAGAAGCCGTGCGCTTTGCTCAAAGTTGAAACAAGGAAGACCCATCGGATCCAAGTCAGATCAACGTTCAGTGGAAACGTTACACCAATAGTATGTCTTCTCTGCCGATGTTTGTAATGAGGAAGCGCATTTCTTTTTGTGTTCCTCCTGTTTCCACATTGAGCGTGAGATAGTGTGTGATCTGTCCCGCTTTATTAGTGGTATCGTCTATGTTGTCAATGTTTTTGGGCTTATCTAATGCCCGTTGTCCCAAACCCATCCTTTTGACGAATTGTGGATGGATAAAGTTATCAGTGGTGTTACGTTCGAGGTCTGACTTAGACCTGACCACGCGATGGCAGATAATGTGACTTAGCGACACGTGTCAACACACGAAGGCGTGACCGATGTGAGAACTCTTGAAAGAGTCTCCCTAAGAGAGCTTTCACGTTCGAGGTTCGAGAGAGGAGAACCCGACTAGATTCGAGAATGATACAAGACAGTAAAGCTATCGACTACATCAGTCGATAGCTACCTTATAACCGATTCTTGACTGTACGCTTTCAGCAGCGATACAGCCACTACTACTACTGCTGAGTGATCGTCCACTAATCATGCGTAATCGTACAGTAAGCGTCCACTAATCACTAATCATCGCATCACGAATCATCAGTCATCGAACCGTAATAGTATCAGTAATCCACATCGTATGAATGAGTAAGAACACGACGAGCAGTCATAGACAAACCGTAAGCACCCCGAGTCACGTCCCATCGCTTATGGGTTAGGTCAGCTACGTGGTATGACCTGGGACGTAACAAGTGGCTCCTGAGTCCACCAATGCTTTGATGTCGGCCATGTTGTAACTTGCACGAATAGACACTGGTGCTCGCATAGAACGGTAGCGCATAATGTACACAGAGTTACAATGTATTGCCCTCACCCAGGCCGCCGGGTTCAGGCGCTTCCAAAATCCTGTCCCATCAATTGTTGAAGGACCAGGTCTTTCACTTCCTCATTGTCTCCTGCGACTCCTCGTAGCCATTCCGCCGCCTTTTCTTCTTTAGTTGGCGTGGTTTCGGTGGCTCGTGTTTGCATATCGCGGCACTTTCATGGTTGCCTGCAGTCGCGACTGATGTGCCCCATCTTCTGGCAGTTGTAACACTGCATTTGGCTGTGATCTCGCTTGAACTGTCTCTGCATAAACCAGCCACGTGGTGGGAATGGTGGTCGTGGTGGTGGCCCATCGTTCCTTTTGTAGCTTTGGAGCACGTCTTCTGCCCCAGCCAATCGTCCTCGTACTCGATCTGCGGAGGTGTCCATTCGGTCGTCATTTAGTGGTGCGAGTAACTTAGCTAAGCCTCCTCTGTGTGCCCGTCCTGGCTTGAAAGCGTCAAGATTTCCTCTGACTGTTTGGAAGTGAATCCATTTTTGTTGCCTTTTCAAGGCGGATTCCCTCCATTCTTCATAGTTCCTGGGATCGTCATGTTGGTACATGGTTTCGTATAGTGCTCTTGGTAGTCCTCTGGTGAAGTACTTGAGCGTTTGTTCAGCGTTGATGTTATATCCAGCATGCCAAACGAGTTGCTCGAACAGGGCGATGTAGTCGTCGATCTTCCCATCCTTCATGTGTATTCCGGCATCAAGTTGCGCCTGCGCTCGTTCTTTGCTGAGTACGTCGCCAAACTGCCTTTGGAAGGCGTGGAGTAGATTCTCCCATAGTCTGTTGTCGAATTGGTTGGTTCCCGTGGCTACTTCGTTGACAAGCCATCGGCTCGCGGACATAACCCATTGGTTAACCGCATTTCCTTGTATGTATGTGAGAAACAACATAGCTTTTTGGTACTTGTTTCTCATAGCGGAGTGGTTGGCGTTAACTCCCGCGTATACCTCCCATTGGAGGATGAATGATTTGGCTTGGGATCTGTTCCCTGTGAACGTTGGCAGTGGATTGCCAATGAACTTGTCGCTTCCTTGTTGGTTGGCTATCGCGGGTCCTGCTGGGGGTTCTGCTGGAGGTGGTCCTCCTCCTCCTCCTTGTGGCCATCCGCCATTGGGTGGTCCTCCTCCTGGTGGTCCTCTTCTGGGTGGAAATGGTCTATTGTCGGGTGATGGTACTCTGTTTCGGTTGAGTCGGAACTCGTAGAACATGTCGGTTCCTTCAGGGATGCTTGGTGTGTTGGGGACATCTGGTCCCATTGCTCAGTTGACGGCTTCCATATCTTCTGGTTGTATTTGTTGGACGTGACCTGTCTGCTCATTTGTTATGCTTTAGCCTGACTTAGGCTCTACACGCGATGGCAACGTAATGTGACTTAGCAAGACACGTCAACATGCGAAGGTGTGACTAAGACCTAAGGACACCTGAAAGTGCCTTCCTAAGGGGAGTGAATGCAAGCGGACTTCTTAGAGGATAGAAGCTGACTAGATTCAGTGAAGATACAAGAGAGTCAAGCTGTCGACCACATCAGTCAACAGCTACCTTATATCGTATCTTGACTGTATGCCTTCATCAGCGATACAGTCCCTACTACTGCTTGATAACGTCCACTAATACTAATGCCACAACTACTACTATCAGTCATCATCAGTCATCATACGGTAAGAATATCAGTAATCAACATAGTTAGATATGAGTAAGATTCGGGAGCGACTCATCATCCCGCTTACTATGATCAACGACGGCAGTTCATGACATCACCCCCTTTACAAGGGTGAGCGCCCACGCTCCACAACCTAGCTCGTTACTGTAGTAAGACCTACGTCCATCTCATGTTCGTCGTGTACCCTCCTGAGGGCATGAGCACGCCCTAGTCGCCTTGACGAGTGCATGGCCCTGTCGATATGGACGAAAATGTCGTCCTCCAGCTTCTTGATGGCCTGCTCGAGCTCGGCCACGACTTCCATGGACGCGCGGTAGCGCCTTACCTCGGCTTGGAGGGAGATGTCCCCCAACCGGGCGAGGGCCTCGTCTACCTGTCGCTTTCCACGGAAGTCAGAGCGGAAGTACCCGAGCTCTTCACGGGTGTACTCAGCTGCAGGGCCCATGTCTCGGCATGGTTCGGCGTGGATATCGGCTCGGTAGACAGGGGAATACTTCCCCATCGTCCCGAATACCTCGGGGTTGTCTAGCATGCGGACGTGCACGTATTTGGCTGGGATCCGTCGCCCTTCGTGTTTGATGACCATCGGGACCCAATTCATCCCGTTGTTGAGGATGAATCCGCTGGGAGTAGGCGATATGGTACGGAGAGGGAGCCGCGTCGCATGCGTTCGGCGCGTAGTGACGGGCGATGGGTCGCGTTCTTCCCTATAGGGAGGGAGACCGCGCGCTTCGTATCCCTGCTCCACCGTTGGTCCGTAGACAACAGCAACTGGCGGTGGTCGGCGCGCGTCATCCTCGGCTTCTTCAGCAATGATACAGACATGGGGAGGTACAGGCAAGGGAGCGCAGTGGCAATAGTTGGGGGGATTGTCGCACTGGACGCAGACAACCCTGGCTGCATGGTAAGATTTGTCGCTGCTGTCATCTTCATCTTCGCTATCGGTGGCGTCGACGGTGGTGGTGGCAAGTGAGGCGTCGGAGGGGTTGACACTACCGATGACGGTGGTAGCGAGGGAGGTTGTGGACTGGTCGAAACTTGCCTCATTAATAGATGGATCCTCATCCTCCTCTCCACTGCCGTCCTCTTCACTACTTGGTCCGTCTTCCATGCTGACATTACCTCCCTCAATAGGCCATATTCCTTCCTCTTCGTCCTCCATTCTTCCGCTTGCGGGTGTGGGGAATCGCCTGCGAGCCTCGGCCAGGTCTCGGGCGGCTTGGTCTCATTCGGCGGTGACTCTAACATGCTCGATGGAGGAGCAAAAGGGGTCATCGATGTTGTTGTTGCCATCGTAGGTGTTGAGGGTGTCGATACGGGGGATGGTGATCTCGTCAAGGTTGATAATGGATAGAGGGACATGTGCCATTGAATTGGATGGTGTGGAGGATGATGGCGTTTCTGTCATTGTTGCAGTTGCCTTTATGTGAGTTTCAGCTTTCGGGTTTAATCGTGAGAACTTCCTTATCTCTTCCTCCGCATGGACGTCGTTCCATGGGACCCACTGATTTTCCGAATCTGCATATCCCTTCCATTTGATGAGGTACTGAAGTTTATGCCCTCGTCCCGACCTTCTGGAGTCTATCACCTTTTCGACCTCATATTCTTCCACGCCTTCAACCAATTCCAGTGGTGGGCGTAGATAATTTGCTCCGTGCATGCGTGTTTCTTTGTAAGGCATGAGTAAATCTGTGTGAAACACGTCATGTATCTTCCATTGCGGAGGTAGTTTGAGCCGGTAATTCACAGGGGACATCACCTGGACAATCTCGAACGGTCCTTGCCTTCTGGGCGCAAGTTTGGCGGTGGGTTGATGGGTTCGTAGATTGCGCCCATCTAGCCAAACTTGGTCTCCTGGTGCATATTTGGGCGTATCTTTGTGTTTGATCCATGACTTCTGAGCCTTTATCATGTTCTCCTGGGCGCTCCGACGGGCTTCTGTCAGTTGTTCTAATCTGCTCGACACACTTGGCAAGTTGATCGTCCCTGGCGCCCATTTATCTCTGGGGTGGTATCCCATTAGCGTGAAGAACGGGGTTTGTTTTGTGGTGCTGCTTATTGTGTTGTTATGCGTGAACTCCGCTAGGGGTAACTGCGCAGCCCAGTTATCTTGTTTCTCATTAGTCCACAATCTGAGGTACTGTTCCAACCACTGATTAGTACGTTCCGATTGTCCGTCCATCCTTGGATGATAGGCTGTCAATATATTTTGTTGGATTTGAAGGGTCTTGCATAGCTCCCTCATGAACTTGGCCGCGAATCGAGGGTCTCGATCACTGATTATTTTGCTTGGGAGTCCAAACCGAGGGAGTACCTTTTGAGCGTACAGTATTGCAGTTTCTTCTCCTGACATTGATTCTCAACAGGGTAGGAATATTGACGCCTTGGAACAATTGTGATCGGTGATTGTCAGAATCGAGTCATATCCATCTGATAGTGGCAACTTAGTTATGAAGTCTACCACGATGACTTCGAATGGGTTGGCTCCCAACCGTGGGTAAATGGGTTCGAGTGGTGCTTTGGTGGGTTGAGTGTTGACTTTGTGTCGCTGACACTCTGCACAACCTTGTATGTATTTTACTACGTCGGTTTTCATGTTCGGCCACCAATAATGTCGAGATAGCAATTCTTGTGTTTTTGTTATGCCTGGGTGACCTGCCGTTAATGCATCATGGTATGGTTTTATGACCTCCCTTAGTTCTTCGTCTTTTGTCGTAGTGACCACTACCTTTCCATTCTTGAACCATACGCCGTCTATTTTCTTGAGTTCGTGGGGGTTTACCCAATTCGTGATTCGGGCTTCTTCTTGTTCGATGGGGGTCGACGAGATTCCTGTTACTGTTCGTATGAAGATTTTGTTTGGTAGCACGGTAACGCGTTCGTTGTCTTTTTCTCCCATATCATAGTCGGGTCTTCTTGACAACGCGTCCGCCCTACCGTTAGCTCATCCTTTGAGATGATGTATCTCAATGTCGTATTCTTCCAGTTCCAGTACTTCTTGTGCTACTCGTCGACTGATCTTCTGTGGGTCTCGCCAGTATTGTAGGTTCATATGGTCGGAGAATACTCTGACCTTGTGAGGTGATCCCACCAATAGGTATCTCCAATTTCATAACGCTTTCATGATGGCCAATAGTTCCAAATTGTATATGTCGTAGTTTCGTTCGGCTTCGTTAAGAGTGGCCGAGTAGAATGCTATTGGATGTCTCTTGCCATCGGGTCCCTTCTGCATGAGTACTGCTCCAACGGCGAAGCCTGACGCGTCTACTTCGAGGTCGTACTGTTTCTTTGGGTCTGGGTGAGCGAGAATCAGATTGCTCGTGATGCGGGTTTTGAGTGTTTCAAAGGCAGTTTGTTGGGCTGGTCCCCAATGCCATTCGATATCCTTCCTTGTTAGCGCATTCATTGGTTTGGCGATATTGGCGAAACCTCGAATAAAGGGACAGTAAAAATTGCAAAATCCTAAAAAGCTGCGTACGTCCTTGACTTTTGTTGGTGTCGGCCACGTGCAGACACCCGAGACCTTCGCAGGATCCATACGTGTCATCCCCTTTTCAAGGATTACCCCCAGGTAATCAATGGACGGAACGTGGAATGCGCATTTCGATAATTTGAAGTAGAGGTCGTGGGCGGCCGCGACCGCGAGAATGGCTGAAACTGCGGCTGTGTGTGCCTCGTTCGTACGTTGAAAGGTGCCGCAGTCGTTGGTGGCGACAGCGATATCGTCCATATAAATTCGTATCTGTGTGCCCTCCGTTGCGAATTTGGCGATGACGGGATGATAGATCTCGTTCATAAACGCCTGAAAGGTTGCTGGTGAGTTACAAAGTCCAAAATACATGACTGTCGGTTCAAAAAGTCCTCTTCTCGTTTTGAATGCCGCTTTGTGTTCGTCCCCTTCTTTGATCCTGATATTGTTGTATCCCTGTCTGACATCGAACTTTGAAAATATGACCGCTCCTCCAAGGTCGCGCATTAAATCTGTTATCAGTGGAAGCAGATATTGATTTTGCACCGTCCACCGATTTATTGCACGATAGTCTTGGACTGGCCGAAGTTTCCCATCCTTCTTCTTGATAAAGAAAAAGGAGGATGCATAGGGCGACTGTGAGGGTCGAATATATCCTTTTTTGAGATGTTCGTCGATGAAGGTATCTAGGGCTTCATCTTCCGTTCGGGTCATTGGATAAAGCCGACATGTGATGGACGTCGGTGCGTTAGGTTGGAGCGTGATTGCGTGATCACAAGGTCGTCTTTCGGGCAACCTTGTTGATGCTTCTTCATCAAATACTTTGCGGAATGCTTTGTATTGCGGTGGTAGTACGGCACTTTTCTCGTCTTTGGGTTTAGCCGCGATAGCATGTTCGACTGCGGGGATCATCACTCTTCGACCCTGCATCTCTTCGTCCTTTAGTTGTTTTACGACGTGTTCCTTTGTTAGAAGGTGGGCTAGTACATCCCTTCTGCCAGTCACGTTAACCGTTTTGATAGTGACTGGGAGGTGTGCCCGATTGATTGTTCCCTTTTTCCAATCGAATTGTGGTTCGTAGGCTGCTAGCCAGGGATATCCAAACAATATGTCTTCTTTTCCTATGTTGGTTACTAGGAACCTCATCTCTTTGTCATTTCCGTTGACATTGACTCGGAGAATGACGTAGTGAGTTATATGTCCGGCTTTGTTCGTTGTGTCATCAATGTTGTAGATTCGTTTGGGCGTATCTAGCAACCGTGTTTTTATCCCCATTCGTTGGAGGAAGCGGTCGCTCACAAAGTTATCGGTGGCTCCTGAGTCCACTAGTGCTCCTATCTCGGCCATGTTGTAACACGTGTGTAGTTGAACTGGAATTCGCATGGAACGGTAGCGCATAATGTACACAGAGTTACAACGGAGTGCCCTCACCCAGGCCGTCGGGTTCAGGCGTCTGAAAAATCCGTCCCCATCAACTTTTGTAAGATGAGGTCCTTTACATCGTCTCCTTCACTGGCTACTCCTCTCAGCCAGTCTTCTGCCTTGTCTTCATCGGTTACTGGTTTATTTTCAACGCTCCTAATCTGCTGGCATTTGTTTCGCCGTGGTTGGCGACAGTCTCGGCTGATGTGCCCCATTTTGTCGCAGTTATAGCAGCGAGTCTGGCTGAAGTTCGGTCGACTTCCTTGCTGCCGTTGAAGGTACCCCCCTCTTGGTGGGAAGGGAGGTCGTGGGTTTTTGATGGTGTCTTCTGCCCCTGCGAGTCTTCCTCTAACTCGGTCTGCGGACGTGTCCATTGCGTCAGGGTGTGGTAGTGGGGCAAGCAGCTTTGCCAGTGCTCCCGTTTGATTTCTGTTAGTGGATCCTTTGAACATGTCTAGGTTTCCGCGCACCGTTTGCATGTGGATCCACTTTTGTTGCCTTTTGAGAGCCGACGCTCTCCAATCTTCGTACGTCCTTGGGTCGTCATGTTGATACATCGCTTCATAAAGTGTCCGGGGTAGTCCTTTTATGAAGTACTTCAAGGTTTGTTCCGTGTTGATGTCATAACCCGCATATCGAACAAGCTGTTCGAATAGCGCGATGTAGTCGTCTATTTTGCCTTCTTTCATTTTGATTCCGGCGTCTAGCTGGGCTTGAGCCCGTTCTTTGCTGAGTACGTCGGCGAATTGTCGTCGAAAGGCTTGTAGGACATTATTCCATAGCCTATTGTCGAACTGGCTGACACCCCTTGATACTTCTCTTACCAACCATTGGTTGGCAGACATGACCCAGGCGTTAACCAGGTCTCCTTGAACGTATGTGAGAAATAACATAGCTTTTTGATATTTATTCCTCATGGCTGAGTGGCTTGCGTTGACTCCTGCGTATATCTCCCATTGAAGTATAAAACCCTCGACCTTTGACCTGTCTCCATTGAACAGGGTTGGAGGATTTCCTATGAATTTGTCCGTGGTATTGCCGACTCCCTGGGGTCCTCCTGGCGGTCCACCCCTGGCAGTCCGCCTCCTGCTATAGGTTGTCCTCCGCTTGGTGGTCCTCCTCCAAACGGAGGGCCTCTTTGATTCTGTCGTCCATATGCCCGATTAAGCTGCTCGAAAGCAGGGGGAGGTGGATCGTTGTAATCGAAATTGAATCCCCCTGGTTGGTCGGGTTCGTCTGGACCCATGGCTCGTCGTGCCGCTTGTATGTCTTCTGGGTTCATGTTTACCACATGACCCATTCTTTCATCAATGACCAATGGGTTTTGTTCTTCGATCTGTACTTGAGTGGCCATTCTGATTGGGTCAGGGATGTGTAACGTAGCTGTTTGAGTGATGATTTCCTCGACCGCAGGTTCTTCTTCTTGGACGTAGATGATCTCTGGTTCATTTTCTATGGACGGAGTCTGGACTCGTTCGCTCGTGTGGCTGGTGTCCGTTCTGGCTGGTGTCCTGTGCTGGAGTTCTGGAGATAGAGGTTCCGAATGTGTTTCTTCTTCTGGAACTCCGTCGATTCTTCCTTGTTCTTCGATGTTTCGTGCTTCTGATAGTAGAATATTGCAGTTGAGATCATCTCCAGCTGGTCTGGCTGCTTCAAAATATTCTTGTGTTCGGTTCCACCTGAGTTCGACCCAACAGCACCTTTCGTGGTGAAAGATGATAGGGTGATAGCGTTGGGCGGTAGCTGCCTCGGCGTAGTACCCGGTATTGAAGTGTTCTAATACTCCACTTCTTCTGTCGTCTTGGATTGTCCTCCAACGGACTCGGTTGATGACGTATCTTGCAGGGGCGTCTCTATTTCTGGCATTGACTAGGAAGGGTTGGAAGTCCCAACCGTCTTTGGTTGTAATTGGCGCCACGGCGTGTAAGGAGAGCTTGACTCTAATGTTATGCTTTAGCCTGACTTAGGCTCTACACACGATGGCAACGTAATGTGACTTAGCAAGACACGTCAACACGCGAAGGTGTGACTAAGACCTAAGGACACCTGAAAGTGCCTTCCTAAGGGGAGCGAATGCAAGCGGACTTCTTAGAGGATAGAAGCCGACTAGATTCAGTGAAGATACAAGAGAGTCAAGCTGTCGACCACATCAGTCGACAGCTACCTTATATCATATCTTGACTGTACGCCTTCGTCAGCGATACAGTCCCTACTACTGCTTGATAACATCCACTAATACTAACGCCACAACTACTACTATCAGTCATCATCAGTCATCGTACGGTAAGAATATCAGTAATCAACATAGTTAGATATGAGTAAGATTCGGGAGTGACTCGTCATCCCGCTTACTATGATCAACGACGGCAGTTCATGACATCATTGATGACAAGTCGGGGTGGCGATACTTCTGTTTGGGTAGTCATATTGCTGAATGGCACTCCCCTGATTGGTTCGGGAATGTGTAACTCAGCTGTTTGCGCTGCTAGTGCGTCTACTTCCGGTGATTGCACTGCGACTTCTTCGGGTTCTGCTGCTTCACTTCATGGGGTTGGCGATCGTTGGCTAGTATGGCTTGATGCAGCCGGTGTCTCTGCTTGTAGTTGGAATTCAGCTCTTGGTGGTTCTGAATCGAGGTTTATCGTTTCTTGGCCGTCTATAGGTCCTTGCTGATCAATTGGTCGTGCGTCGACCAATGGTACGTTGATATGTAAGTCGTCGGCTGCTGGCCGTGTTGCTTCAAAATAGCTGTTAGTGTTGCTCCACCTGAGTTCGACCCAGCAACAGCGTTCCTTGTTGAATACTACAAGATGATATCTTTGTGAGGTAGCTGCTTCTGCGTAGTATCCTGTGTTGTTTTCCTCGGATCTTCTGGTGTCTGGTACGTGTCGCCACCTTATTCGTCCTATAAGGTAACGAATGGGTGCATCTTGTTCTCTTGAGTCGACGCGATATGGCACAAAGTCCCAGCCATCCTTGGTATTGAGAGTCGCCACGGCGTTCGATGAGTTTTTGAGGAGCTTGGATTTAATGTTACGTGCGAGTTGCACGTGAGCCTGACTTAGGCAACGTAGAGTGAACGCGGTGACTCAGCAGTTCCTTGGCTCTAGCACAAAGGCAGAGTATCGTCTCAACGCGCGAAGGCGGAGTTCGTTGATGATTACTTGATACGCGGCCCCGAAGGACGAGAGAGAGAGAGAGAGAGAGAAACCATGACTTGGATAACAAGGTGAGAGTGTTACAAGAAATCCAAGCTATCGACCACAACAGTTGATAGCTTCCTTATATAGTACTACGTTGCAGTCCGCCTTCGTCAGCGAGACCGCCACTACTACTAAGACTACTCCTCTGCTGTGTAATCGTCCACATCTGCTCAGTAATCGTACAGTAAGCGTATCAGTCATGTATCAGTCATCGTCCTCATATCCTGAGTAAGTATTAGGGAGCGACTCGTCATCCCCCTTACCATGTTCAACTCGCTGTTGTTACGCTCAGACCCTGCTCAAGCCGCCAAAACACAGAAGCAGCGCGAGTGTCTGCATGAACACTGGAAGAGTTGCCATGATTACCCAGAGGCGCATACCTGGGAGTCACGTGCAGAAGAAGACATCAAGGAAGAAGAGGCCGTACGCGCACTCGTAGCGGCAGAAGACGATAGCTACCTCGCCTATGACGAGGCGTGCAGAGTCCGCCAGTTCGTGAGTAACTTAATAACTCGCGGAAGTACCCCAAATACTGGCAGGAAGATTATTACAGGACGGATGAGGGTCACGTGACATGGTCATGTGAGATACCCCAGGTCACGGGATCTGACCTAAGCAATAAGTCAGGGGGGCGCGCAAGGATGGATTGTCCCAGGCCACAGTACGTATCTGGCCTAACTAATAACTCAGGGGACGTGGGACGAAGCCATGGAATTGGCGGAAGACAGTTGTGTCCTGAAGACAAGGCCAACGACGACAAACAGCGATTGTGTGGTGTAAGACCAGCGACCTGACGCTGCCGATATCAGCGGGCCGTGGTTGCCGTTGGGACGCACTCCAGCGGGCCGGGTTTGATCCCCTTTCGGGAAAGTGTTATTGATGGATTAGTTCAAGGAGCGCCTGTGTTAGCGCCGGAGCCATTGCTTACAGAGCATTATTATTGGCTTACTATTGGTATTATTCACGCTTAGTGATGCTTGGACATTCACTTACTCAGTTGCTACTTATTTGGTCTCGCTTACTGATGCAATGAGAGGGGCTTACTGA
Source organism: Lactarius quietus (assembly GCA_015025155.1). NCBI lineage: Eukaryota > Fungi > Basidiomycota > Agaricomycetes > Russulales > Russulaceae > Lactarius > Lactarius quietus. The sequence continues at coordinate 76,376 of WITN01000176.1, read as the reverse complement.
TGTCCCAGGGTTGCTTACTCACTGGTTGGAGGTGCTCAGTCACTCATTGGTGGGACGCTTACTTATGGCTGATTAAAGCCTTATTCATGTGCTGATTGATAAGTACTATATATACTATACGAGCTGTGCTATAGTTCGCTAGCTTAGTTGTCTTAAAACCCACTTGTATACTTCTCAAGAGGTGCAGACAGTCTTATAGCAGAGTCATTGTTCTTCGTGACTACCTTGTTGCCAACATTAAGTGTTAGGCGTCGTCACCTTGAAACGAACCTCAAGCTAGGCGGTACAAGGGGACCTTATTGGTTATTCGCCCTTTACAAGTCGTTCAAAGTCGTTCCTGAGCTCAGAAGCCGTGCGCTTTGCTCAGAGTTGAAGCAAGGAAGATCCATCGGATCCAAGTCGGATCAACGTTCAGTGGGAACGTAACAGCTGTGTTCTAGGCTTCTCCCCAACGTTGTTACATTCCCACTGAACGTTGATCTGACTTGGATCCGATGGGTCTTCCTTGCTTCAACTCTGAGCAAAGCGCACGGCTTCTGAACTCAGGAACGACTTGTATGACTTGCAAAGGGTGATTAACCAATAAGGTCCCCTTAATACCGCCTAGCTTGAGGTTCGTTACAAGGTGGCAACGCCTAACACTTAAGTTGGCAACAAGATAGTCACAAAGAACAATGACTCTGCTATAAGACTGTCTGAACTTCCTGAGAAGAGTACAGGTGGGTTTCAAGACAACTAAGCTAGCAAACCATAGCGCAACTTGTATAGTATTTATAGTAACTGTCCGTCAAGCCACAAAGGCGACACACATAGTATGAACGGTGAATAATAAGCATGATGACTCACATCAATCAGCACATGAATAAGGCATCAATAAGCCATAAGTAAGCGTCTCCACTAATGAGTGACCAAGCACCTCCAACCAGTGAGTAAGCAACCACAGGGCATCAGTCAGCCCACCTCATCGCATTAGTAAGTAAGATCAATAAGCAAATAGTAAGCATAAGTGGGAAATGTCATCCACAACACGAATCAACCATGCATCAATAAGCAATGGCCTCGGCGCTAACACAGGCGCTCCTTGGACTAATCCATCAATAACACCTTCCCGAAAGGGGATTAAACCCGGCCCGCTGGAGTGCGTCCCAACGGCAGCCACGGCCCGCTGATATCTGCAGCCTCAGGTCGCTGGTCTTACACCACGCAATCGTTATTTGTCGTTGTTGGTCGTCTTCAGGACACAACTGTCTTCCGCCAATTCCATGGCTTCTTCCAACGTCCCCTGAGTTATGGGTTAGGCCAGATACGTACTGTGACCTGGGACAATTCTATCTTGTGCGCCCCCCTGACTTATTGCTTAGGTCAGATCCCGTGACCCGGGGGTCTCACATGACCATGTCACGTGACCCTCATCCGTCCTGTAATAACCTTCCTGCCAGCATCTGGGGCTCTACCGCGAGTTATCAAGTTACTCACGAGCTGGCGGACTCTGCTCGCCTCGTCATAAGCGAGGTAACTGTCGTCTTCTGCCACTACGAGTGCATGTACGGCCTCTTCTTCTTCGATGTCTTCTTCTGCACGTGACTCCCAGGTATGCGCCTCTGGGTAATCATGGCAATTCTTCCAATGTTCATGCAGACATTTGCGCTGTCTCTGTGTCTTGGCAGCTTGAGCAGGGTCTGAGCGTAACAAACGTCCCCTGACTTATGGGTTAGGTCAGATACATACCATGACCTGGGATGTTACACAATATGTGGTGGGATTACCAGGATGGCGCGTATCGTCGTGTGTAGTTATTATTTTCCCCCAATACAATTGTGTTGTTGCATTGTCACATATATTTTGCAAAGCGTTGAGTGTGGTATTACCAAATTTGGGCACTCGGTTACCAAACACGTTCACACTTTCTATAAACGCGTAGAGTATGCGTAGTCTCAGACCCTGACCACATCCCAGCCCGATCCACTCTCTCCCTTCCGCTCTTTTTACTGCCTATATATATACCACTGCACGATGGCAGAAGACGAAAAGAAGACCTCAGTCATCTGGAGCCAGGCTGACGAAGCGACACTGATCCATCAGCTGACAAAGGAGAAGAAGGATGGCCAATGGGGTGACAATAACCCCAAGCCTGCTGCATGGAACGGGTGCATGAAGGCCCTTGCAGGTAGTGAGAAGCGGTCTGGGGGAACCCCAAAGACAGTATCGGCTGTCAAGAACAAATACCAATGGGTACGGCGACTTCGTATAGACTATATGCACTACTCATAAACACACACAGCTGAAGAAGGACTACGATATCGTCAAGGAACTCCGAGGCCTTTCCGGCTTTGGATGGGACCCTCAGCTGTGCACCATCTCAGCAGAACATGATGTGTGGAGCATGTATATTAAGGCAAGCATCACACGCCTTTACACACTCAGTCCTCAGCACTCACACACAGATAGAATCTGAGTACTGCCAAGGCAAAGACAGCCAAAACGTTCCAAACCAAACCCTTCCCGCTGTTCAACGCCATCGGGGACCTCATTGATGGGACCAGAGCTACTGGCGAGGGTGTGTTCCAGGCAGGCCGAACGTCGGCATTCTCACAACCACCGTCCCCTCCACGCTCACCCATTCTTGATCCCAACATTGACCCAGCACTACAGCTCTCCCCCTATGACCCATACAAACTATCAGATGATGAAAGTGGCACCAAGGTATGTACACACAGATGCAGATCAAACATTGTTGAGTGCTATTGCCAGGAACCTACCAAGGAGCCAAAGCGCCCTTCAGAAAGGCCACCTGGGTCCACCTTTTTTGAATTGGACAAATACAGCAGTGACGACGAAGATATCACTCCCATCCCGAAGCCAACTACTAGTAAACGCAAGCGCACCGAGAGTGTGGGGCCATCATCCAACAGCACTGGGACACCCACCATGGCAAGCAAACCCCGTCGCATTTCTGCTGGACAGGGTATGAAGGATATGGCCACATCACTGCGTGAAATGACCACCTTCATGAAGACGAAGAGAGAGCCAAAGGAGGCCCCACCTGGCTTGACCCCAAAGCTACCAGATGACCCTCAGGAGAGGGCCATCGCTATTCTTGAAGATGATGGCTTTCTCTCCGATGACAGCCTCATCGAAGTAGTCAAGCTGTTTTTGGCTAACCATGACTGTGCCAGAGGGTATGCAACCTTGAAGTCATCACACGCACGCACAAATTTCATTCAACGTCAACGAGCAAAGGCCGCACATGAGGCAAAGTCGAAGGAAGAGCTGGTGTAGAAGGCTTCGGTATAATTAGAAACAAAACAAAAGTGGTTTTACTCTGTATTATTATCATTGTCAAGGCTGCATGCCATACTGTACTCAATACGATCCTGTTGCCCACGTTATATGAGTGTGCTTCAAGTCAATGTTATAGTACGAAAATTATGAAAATTAAATAAATATTTTGTCTTATGGGTCACAGACACGATTTGGGGGGCGTTGGCGCAGAGAATCAAAATGGAAAACGGGTTTTCTGGCTGTTCCGTTTTACTAGGGCTGCGCCAAGGAATCTCTTCCCCAATTCCTCGGCACAACGTGCACCGAACAGCAAAGTTGCGCCACGGCACAAAACCGGCGCAGAGTTTTTTCATTGGCGGGCGCAATATTGCGCCACGCGTGCACCGAACAGGCCCTCAGTTACTCACTCCTTCATAAATGCAACCCCGACTCCCAACATTGCACAATGTCAATGCAGACCATATCCCTGACCCCGAACATGGTAACAACGAACAAAAAACTCACTCCCGAGTCCTGACACCGGCAATGACGTGGACAACATGATAACAATGGCAATGACCACACCACCAAGGAGTGACATTTGTACGAGAGCAGCTGCGGCAACCATAACAGCGACAACAATCCCAAACGATAATGGCCAGCTGACAACAATGGCTGCGACAACGCCGAAAACGACCGCCGTGATGAGTAGTTGCAATGATGATATGATGGCGACGGCAACAACGGTCAGCGGTGACAGAGCACTGCAGGGCACTCCAATATTTTATTCATGCTCACACTACAGTAGTAGCTATTCTATGTAAACTTGTTCAGTGACAGACAAAATTTCCTTATATTTATGAGAAATTAACGGAAGTTTAGACTCTAATTTACACCGCTTAAGCAGAGTTTAACATCACATTATCGACATAACTCCGCTGAACAAAAACTTAAAGCCCCATTTTCGCTGAATAACGAAATTAATGCACGCTAACGAGATTAACGCCCGATTAACAGGGAGGGTATTCCCTGATGTCAACGTCTCAGACCTCGATCGTGACGTTGGCGTCCGGTTGCGCATGCCGATTGCTCGTTACTGTAAGTACTGCAAATAGGTCTCGTATACACGTATTGCCGCTTCCTACTTGGTAAGATAGGTACTTTGTGCCAGCATGTGTAGGGAATAATAATCAACGGTTACGGATATACGCTCATTCGCTGACGTCGAGACTAAGTCCTTCAAAGTCCTCGAACTCCCGTCTCTTGGTGATAACCGATACAGGGCGACCCACATCCTGGCGAGCAGCGATGAACTTCTTCATCCTTTTCCTAGACCTCGACGATTCGTTCTCTAAGCAAAGCAGCTCAAGGGCTGGCAATACTTCGGCGACCCTCTCGCCAGTGACACTTTTGAGTGTACGAGCGATGTAGCATGAAAGCTCGTCATTTACACGTAGCGCCTTCACAGTGGTGAATGGGCGGAGGAGTTCCGGCCATTGGATATTATAGGCGCCTAGCCTTTCACCATCCCTCATGAACGAATCGATGATGAGACGGTCTACGTTGGAGAGCAGAGCAGAAAGTTGGTTGACCACCTGACCTATCGCATCTTCTTGAATGGAAAGACGAAACGACGACCGACGCCGAGAAAAAAGCTCAATGATGGCGGTGTAGGGCTCGATAGTTACGTCCGCATGCCTAAAGTGGGCCGATCTGAGTTTTTCTGAACGATCGATGAACTTGCAAAGTTGGGGGATTTGATAATCGGCCCCTTGCTCCTGATCCAGATACTCTATATGTAAGTAGTCGAGTTGAGGTGCGTCTATCTGCGCCACGAAATCTTCGAAATACTCGAAAAGGCCGTCAAGAAGAATCTGGTGAGAACGGGAAGGACGGTCCGAGTGATGGAAGGTAGGTATATTCGATTATGATAAGACATGCCCCATGCGAATCCAAAGGTAAGTTCTTGAGTTTAGGCAAGGCGCCAGACTCGTAACCATCGCCTCTGGTGAAATGTAACCTTCTTTGGGTATATCGCGGAGATCCACATCGACAAGATCACGGGACGATGCAAGAAGGGTCGGTGCCGCCGGAAAGGAATTCCAGCCATGTAGATTGTCTGTAAACGTGGGGCGGAGCCACCGATGAATGTATCAGGAAGGATCGGCAATGACTCAAATGTGTTCGTTTCGAATCGGAGGTGTGTCAATGCCGGAAGGGGCTCCTGCATCACCGTGGCCAGCCGTTGAAACAGTGAGCGCGGTACAGTAACCTCAACGACCCGTACACGATCGCGGTGCTCCAGTGCTGCAACGAGATTCTCTCCATCGCAATTCTGAAATAAAAATCGAGAAAGGAAATGACGATAGGAAACGCCGGAAGGTAACCTAGATTCTTCTTGACGGGTGTGCCGTGGGTACAACTAAGTTCCAGATGGAGATAGTGTGACGACACAAACATGATGTGTCTCCAGGTTCGGCACACATGCGCAAGCCTGTGCCAATTCCATGGCAAATTGTCATAAGTGGCATGGCCAACCTCATCCATTCGACAAAGGCTAAAGATTTCAACAAATACATTGTCTGGTAGATCGTTCATCATAATTGTGGGTCTGTTCACTATCAATATGACGAACGAAGGCACTAGTAATAGACGCACTGGTGTGAGCCCATCGATCGTTTAATCGATCGAGCGAACCAAACGCTGGGATGGAAATGGGAACTCTTATTATAGTCTTTATGGGCTGTAAAACTGCAATATGGTGGCTTTGTTGTTGGCCCAGTAGGGGATATGAGCCAGTGAGCCACTGTACGACGCAAAGTATGTCGTTGAGGTTGGAGTTGAGTTCTAGTAACATTACGGCAATTGCCAGTGTGATTACGTCAAACACCATATTTACAGCCAATTACAGGAGATCTCGTTAGACCTAGTTATCAGAGTGAACACCACATCACCAGCTCGCCTTGATGTAGAGATTGGATCCATTGGACAGCATGGCTCATTTTATATCCCCATTTGTCACGGTGGCACACTCTCTCCGAGTCTGTCGCTCGTCTCGGCTTTCGTGTACATACCTCTCGCGCGCGCCTCCCAGGCTTCCTGCCCCTGCGTCCCGTCACTCCCACTGGCACCCGTAATAACCAAGGAACCAATGACGAGGCCTTCCCTTTCCCACGTATTGCTTTCACCGACACTCTCCCAGTGCCCCTGCCCATCCGGTCGCGTGCTTCCTGAATCGCACTCGGCAAGGCACTTAGACCAGGTCACAATGCAGTGGTATCGCACTCACTTTAACAAGCTATCTAGGACTATAATACTGTGTAACAGACGCGCAAGTCACTACTCCCCTTTCTCACTCCCCTATTTCTGTCGACAGCAATCCAAGGACTCGGAGCATTCAAACTACCGTCAATGCGTAATTACTACTACTACGACCAGTCACACCAGGAGCTTAAGTTTTTTCTGCTCAGGCACAATATACTATCGTTAGTTCATGACCACATCCAGCATAGGACCGACCGTAGTCCCCACAGGCCTTGGTACCGTACCACACTGTGGAAAGTCGGGTCGTGGTGAGGGCACTGCCTATACCCCAAGAGGAGGCAGCCGACCATCTATCTACTTCGCAGAATATCATTGTTTTTGTTTTTTTAGCGTAGATCCGCCCTGCTTAGCCACGTTCCAGCGATTCCGGGTACATGACGCCAAGAGGGAAATAGCCCATCTTTGAAAGTGCAGCTACGTCCTCGCACATACCAGCCTTCAAATAACGGCGGACCACGACGCTTATATATGTAGAGATCGGGCCTAGATACAAGTATTGACATCACGATCAACATCGCGATGCTCTCCATCTGGCTCGGAAGCTCTCTCCGTCGGCCGCCTCGCTTCCCTGGACGTGTCTCTCTCGCGCACGTGCGTCTCCCCCCTCCTGCTTACCTCGCCTCCCGACCCGACCCGATCCCATAAAAAGTACTTTTAATATACTAAGACCGCCTCCCTTTCAAATATTGGTGCCCGTGATTTCATTCTCGCAGACCATGCACGCCACTCCTCTCTGCGCTGCCAACATTCGCTCACGATGCACTTGCCACATTTGCGGGCAGAAACGTTGGTCGCTTGACCCAGTCATCAAACTCGAGTGGGCCAAACGCGAGATGGTAATGCTGGCTATGGGAGAAGCTGCCCGGGGACGGCGATTCGGCGGGCGATGCATGGCGGAGACCACTGGCAATCGCAGTCGGAGATTAGAGATTGTTGGATGGACGGCAGGATGGGCGTCATCGATGTCGACGAGACTGCCATAGTGCATATTGGTGAGTCTGAGCCAATCGGGCGTGGAGTATCGTAGTGACAGGCGACATTTTGTACTGTGTGTGAGCCATCTATCTTCAAAGGACACGCTCTGTTGGTTTCGAATTCATGAAGTGCTTTGTCGGCCATCGTCATCATTACGGAGAAGGGAATTACTACCTACAACAACGCCCTTTGCCGACTGTGTAGGTAGTAGGTACGGCGTCAGCACATTCCGAATGGGGACAATATGTACCAAGAGGATGACATTGGCACCAGTGAAAATGATATCCGCAGGTGAGAATATCCAACCAAAATGATATCAGAGGTTAGATCACAGGTGGATCGTCCTAATGGAACTCACGAGTTCAACGCCCGCTTCAACTGTCGCAGAAAACGTATAAAGGACGCTGACGGTTGGGTTTAACTATTTTGTCAGTTTGTCATCCTCACGGGCACATTGATCGAACTGTTGGATTTGAATACGAAGAACGGCGAGAATATTGGTGGGAGAGTTGCATATCTGCAACTGGGCCATCATCAGAGATGCGTGAGAAGGTCTTCATACAATTTCATTTAAGCAAAAAAGATAGCCTGGAAAACGAAAAGGGAGGGAGGTGAAAGCATCTGAGACATGGTAACGGCAAGGAAGAGAAACGCTTGAGCCTGAGGGTATGATGGTCGTTCGGTATGACGTTGCCAAGCGATTGCTTGCTTGCCACGAGTGTTGCACCCATGATTACTTCAGCTCGAGTCTCGTGATCAGTCCGTACGAGTTGGTTTGTATGACATACCCGGCCTTTGATGCGGGGGCCATCCAATCTAGGGAACTCTGCACAGGATTTTTGGGTTGAGACAGACAAGCAAACGTCTCAAACCTCGACTGTGACGTCGGTGTCCTGTTGCGCATGCAGATTGCGTGTTATTTTAAGTACTGTAAATAGGTTTCGTAGGTACAATGTGCCAGCATATGGAGGAAATCATAATAAACGGTTACGGATACGACACGCTGGATATACGCTCATTCGCTAACGTCGAGACAAAGCCTTTCAAGGTCCTCGAACTCCCTTCTCTGGGTGACGACGGTTACAGGGCGACCCACATTCTGGCGAGCTGCGATGAAATTCTTCATCCTTTTCATAGACCTCGCCGGTTCGTTCTCCAAGCAAAGCAGCTCAAGGGCTGGCAATACGTCGGCGACCCTCTCGCCAGTGACACTTTTGAGTGTACGAGGGATGTGGCATGCAACGTCGTCATCTACACGTAGCGCCTTCACAGCGGTGAATGGGCGGAGGAACTCCGGCCATTGGATATCGAAGCCTAGCTTTTCATCTTCATAATCACTCCCCGAATGGATGATGAGACGTTCCACGTTGAAGAGCATAGCAGAAAGTTGGTTGACCACCTGAGCAAACGCATCATCCTGGATGTTAAGTTGAAACCACGACTCACACCGTGAAAAAAGCTCCATGGCGGCGGTGTAGGCCTCGATGAGTACGTCCGCATGCCAAAAGTGGGCTGATCTGAGTTTTTCTGAACGATCGATGAACTTGCAAAGTTGGGGGATTTGATAATCAGTCCCTGGATCCTGATCCAGATACTCTATATGTAAGTAGTCGAGCTGAGGTGCATCTATCTGCGCCACAAAATCTTCCAAATACTCGAAAAGGCCCTCGAAGACGAATATGGTGAGAGCGGGAAGGACGGTCCGAGTGATGGGACATAAGCCTATTCGACCATGATGAGACATGCCCCATGCGAATCCAAAGGTAAGCTTCTTGAGTTTAGGCAAGGCGGCCAGACTTGTAACCATCGCCTCTGGTGAAATGTAACCGTCTCGTCGTATATCGTGGAGATTTACTTCGACAAGGTCACAGGCGGACGCAAGAAGGGTCGGCGCCGCCGGAAAGGATATTCCAGCCATGTAGATTGTCTGTAAACGTGGTGCGGAGCCACCCAGGAATGTATCAGGAAGGATCCACGACCGGCCAAGTTTGTCCGATTCGAATTGGAGGTGTGTCAATGCCGGAAAGGGCTCCTGCATCACCGTGACCAACTTTTCAAACGGTGAGTCCGTTAGAGTGACCCTAACGATCCGTACACGATCGCGGAGCTCCAGTGCTGCAATGAGATTCTCTTCATCACCATCCCGGAAATAAAAATCGAGAAAGGAAATGACGATAGGAAACGCCGGAAGGTAACCTAGATTCTTCTTGACAGGTGTTCTGTGGGTGCAACGAAGTTCCAGACGGAGATAGCGTGACGACGCAAACATGATGTGTCTCCAGGTTCGGCACACATGGGCCAGTCCGTGCCATTTCCATGCGTATTTGTGATAGGGGTCATCGCCAACTTCATTCATTCGACAAAGGCTAAAGATTTCAACAAAGACATGGTCTGGTAGATCGTTGATCATAATTTTGGGTCTGTTCGCTATCAATATGACGAGTGAACGAAGGCACTAGCAATAGACACACTGGTGTGAGCCCATCGATCGCTTGATCGATCGAGTGATCCTAACGTTGGGATGGTAAATGGGAGCTCTTATAGTCTTAATAATGAGCTGTAAACTGAAATAGGGTAACTTTTTGTTAGCCTAGTAGGGGATATGAGTCACTGTACGAAGCAAAGAATGTCGTTGGAGTTCAAGTTGAGTTCGTTGTAGTAAAAATTACGGCAAATGTGATTACGTCAAAACCATATTTACAACTAGTTAGATCAGTGAACACCACATCACCAGCTCGCCAGACCATTGGACAGCACGGCCCATTTGATTTCCCCATCTGGCACGGTGGCACACTCTCCTTTGTTGCTCGTCTCGGCTTTCATATATATTATATCTCGCGCGCGCCTCCCAGGCTTTCTGGTTAACCTGGGCGCCTCGGAACCCGACACAACCCAACCCGGAAAAAATATGTCCTTCTACTCCCTAACGCAACCATCCCATCCAGATCGTGCATGCTCGAGACTCAATTCTAAACCCTGACTACACGATGCCCGCGCAAGCTCTGCGCTCCCGAGTCCCAACCTTAGCTCACGATGCACTTCGCCGCATTTGAGAGTACCGACATCGACGCAGCTAACCAGACTATCAGGCCCGTGCAGGCCAAGCGCGAGATAATGATGATGTCTACAGGAGGGGCGGGTGGGGACGGTGTGGAAGACGGTTCGGCAGACAATGTGCGGTGGAACACCAACCGGGCCGCAGCAGTCGCCGGTGGATGGATGACAGGATACTGGCGGGATGGGCGTGATTATTGTCAGCAAGACTGCTAAAGTGCACGTTGGTAGCCCGTCGGGCGTGCCGTACCGTCGCGGTAGGCCCTGCGCAGGCGACGAAGTTTTTCTGCGCGTGGGTCATCTGTTTTCTAGATAATAAGGATATGCGTGCTGCTTTCGAATGAGTGACCATCGTCACCGTCACGGAGATGAAGGTATGATAACGAACCAAAGAATGCTCTCTCCTGACCCCGCTACAACAATTCGAAGTGATCAACATCCCGGATGAGACGAAAGGCAGCAGGAGAGCACGTTTCTCGTGGATCCACAACAAGGACGTAGTCGACTTGTGCTTCCATTCAATGAAGATAAGGAATCATGCAGCCGTTCTTGAATGTTGAACGCTACACGCGATATTTTGATTGGGGGAGGGTCCGGAGGAGACAGCCATGTTCGATGGCCCGCCCGTATCCGGATTCCTGCATTTCGGCCTCAGCAACCGAAATAAAAGGTAAAGAACCACTAACGCCGATCTTCGTCCATGTTGGTTGCCGTCCGTTGCACCAGAGCTTCAGTTTCGATTGTCATCGCTTTGACAACCTTCCCATTTAGTCACATTATGGTTTACGATGGCATTTGTGAGGCGCTGAGGCCGACGTGATTAACGTACCCTCAATGGCCAGGTTGATCTTATCATCAACACCCCTCGCTCCATCCTTGACAAGGTGTGAGAGTTTCAGCACCTGCGCAGTCGCCATCCGGGCCTCCTCCTGTGTCAATCTATCCAGTTTGTGCAGCGCATCCTCGATATCTCTCCTTCCAATCAATTTCTTGGTATACTTCTCTGAGTATCTATCAGAAACAGGAAATGGGTCATCAAAGATCGACTCACTCGCTCGTCTACGCTTCATCTCCTTGGTCACAATTGCAAAGTTCCCAAGTACCTCGATCATTGTCTTCATGATGACTCATCGTGAAGATAATGGTCGAGGTGCTTGGAATGTCTTTCATCGCCTCCGTCGTCAGCACCTCGGTATAATCTTCGAGCCGTCTGAAGAATTTTTCAATTCGCCCAAGATATTGATAAGCGCATCCTGGTCTGAGAGAACATCCTTTTCTGTCTGTGCGAATTCAGTATCATATCATTCTGAGTAACGGTGCTCCAGAATGATAGTTACCAAAAGGAGGACACCAGCCCCAGCGAAAATGACATTGGCAGGTGAAAATACCTAGAAATATGATATCAGAGGTTAGATCGCAGGAGGATCATAATCGTGGAATTCACTAATCCAAACTCCCTCACCAAGCGTCACCGAAAACGCATAAAGGCCGTTGACAACTGGCTTCAACCATTTTTGTCAATGTGTCATCGCCGAGTATGAAGAATAGCCAGAATATCGGTGGGAGAGTTGCGCGTCTGCAGGTGGACATCAACGGATGCGTGAGAAGGTCTTTCTTCGCCTTCTTCTCATACTCTTTCATGGAGCACAAGATATAGCCTGGAAATTGAAAGAAGAGGGAGGTGTGGGAAGTGTCTGAGACATGGCAACGGCAACGAGGAGAGGCGCTCGCTCGAGCCTGAGGGTATGACGGCGAGTGAGAAGTGGCCAAGTGCAGGACGATTGCTTGCCATGAAAGTTGGGAAGTAGCGCCGATGATACCGCTTCAGCGCTCTAGTGAAGGTGGTGCAAGTGCAAAGCGATGTGTGTTCCCTATTCCCTTGCTCGGGATCTGCCGTACTGATACATATATACCGCTTAGTAATTTATGACCAACAAAAGCGACACTTGAAGCCAACGTTTCAGATCTCATATCTCAGACCTCGACCGTCGGCGTGCGGTTATGCATTCCCGTTGCTTGTTACTCTATGCACTGCAAATAGGTCTCGTATACACGTATTGTCGTTTCCTACTTGACATGATGGCTAGGTATCAGGTATAGTATTACTTGTGCCAGAGGTAATAATAAACGGTTAAGGATGTACGCCTATTCTGATATCGATTCCCTGAAACGGCCTTCTCTCGTAGATAACGGTTACAGGACGACCCACATTCTGGCGAGCTGCGATAAACTTCTGCATCCTCTGCATAGACGACGTCGGTTCGTCATCTAAGCAAAGCCGCTCAAGGGCTGGCAATACTTCGGCAGCCCTCTCATCTGGGAAACACATGAGTTCAAGCGAGAGGTGGTTTGAAAGCTCGCGATCAACATATAGCACCGTCACAGCGGTAAATGGGTGGAAGACTTCCAGCCATTGGATATCGACATCGACCTCGCCTCTCCAAAAGGGCGCGTCGAAGTAGAGATGGTCCACGTCGGCGAGCAGAGCAGAAAGTTGGTTGACCACCTGACCTATCGCATGATCTTGAATGGAAAGACGAAACGACGACCGGCCCCGATGAACAAGCTCCATGATCGCCCTGCAGAACGGGAAGGTTAGTTTAGCGACCCTAAAGCGGGCTAACTTGAGTTTTTCTGAACGATCGATGAACTCGTAAAGTTGGGGGATTGTATAATCGGTGCCTTGAACCTGGTCCACATACTGAATATGTAAGCAGTCGAGCTGAGGTGCGTCTATCTGCGCTACAAAATCTTCGAAATACTCGAAACGGCCGTCGAAGAAAAATCTGGTGAGAGTGGGAAGGACAGTCCGCGTGATGGAAGGTAGGCGTATTCGACCATGGTAGGACATCCCGTATTGGAAAATAGTAAGATACTTGAGCTTAGGCAATGCGGCTAGACTTGCAACCATCGCCTCAGGCGGTGGAATGTAACCGTCTCGCTGTATATCGCGGAGATCCACTTCGACAAGGTCACGAGCCGATGCAAGAAGGGTCGGTGCCGCCGGAAAGGAAATTCCAGCTATGTAGATTGTCTGTAAACGTGGGGCAGAGCCACCGAGGAATGTATCAGGAAGGATCGGCAAGGACACAGATCTGTCCTTGTCCGAATGGAATCGAAGGTGTGTCAATGCTGGAAGGGGCTCCTGCATTATTGTGAGCAGATTTTCAAAGAGAGAGCGCTGTACATTAATCTGAATGACTTGTACACGATCGCGGTGCTCCAGTGCTGCAACGAGATTCTCTCTATCACTATTCCCGTAATGGGGACCGCAAAAGGAAATGACGATGGGAAAGGCTGGAAGGTAACCTAGATTTCTCTTGACAGGTGTCCCGTGGGTGCAAAGAAGTTCCAGATGGAGACGGCGTGACGACGCAAACATGATGTGTCTCCAGGTTTGGCACACATGCGCAAGCCTGTGCCATTTCCATGAGCAATGATAGCCATAAGTGGCACGGCCAACCTCATCCATTCGACAGAGACTAAATATTTCTACAAAGACGTTGTCTGGTAGAGCGTTGATCATAATTGTGGGTCTGTTCGTTACTGTCAATATGGCAAACGAACGAAGGCACTAGCAATGGACGCACCTCGTCGATAGAGCGAATTTTAACACTGGGATGGCGAAGTGGGGAGCTCTTATAGCCTCTATGAGCTGTAAAGCGTGACCTCTGTTGTTGGCGTAGTAGTAGGAGTCACAGTAAACCTGATGCAAACAGACCACCTTGAAGTCAAGTCAAAGTAAACTTTACGGCAAATGTGATTACGTCAGACCCCTTTACAGGGCTAGTCCGGGCCCGGGGTCGGGCGAGCGCAACGGCGAACGTGAACACTGCACAGCTCGTTCAGGCTCTGGTATAGAGATTGGATACGCGTGTAGTACGGCCCATTTAACATCACGATCATGATGCTCCCCATCTGGCGCTGCGGCTCTCTCCTTCGTCACTGCCTTGGCTTTCGTGTCCGTATCTCTCGTGCGCGCGGGCTTGCGCGCGGCCCCCCGCATCCAATCACTGCCTGACATTCGAATGCTAGAACACCTATCTGGCAGGGACGAACGGAATCGGTTTGGGAGCCGCGGACGACACGGAATATTATGACGCCCTTTCTCGATGCGACCCCCTTGGTTGATCCTCACATTCGTGGCGGTTCATCCGCCTTTCACCAGCAAAGCCAAGGTGAAGAACACTGACTACGGCCCGTTGTACGAGGTGATCTGTGGGGAGAGATCCAGGACTTTCAGCTACAGCCGCGAGCGCTTCTCTGGGTTCAACCTGAAGATGCAAGCCCCGAATGATCAGCGTCCGACCTGCTCCGAGTCGAAGAATGGAGGATGGCTACCCGGGTGGGATTGGATCACAATTTGAAGGATACGTTACCTGTCAACCAAAGTACCCACGGTGGGCAGTACTATACGCGGACCGACCGTCCTACTGATTTCCTGGTGCACCATGTCAACGTCTCATCGTTCGAGCAGAGCGAGAGCTGAGAGATCGGCACGCAAAATCGGGTCTGCCGGACATCGGGAGATTCATCGTTAGGATCCGCAGTGTCGGCGTAAGTTGCACGGACAAAAATAATGCCGATTTCTTGAGCAAAATGTCGAACACGAAAAAGGCAAAGAAGGCTTACCTGGAGAAATATCGTGACAACGTACAATTCTTGACTTGATTCGCGTCATGACAACATTGGGATATTTGACGTAGATATAATTTACTGTACACAGAACAAGTCTTGCGAATATATCAGATATATGCGGGTTTTCAATTAAAAAGACAAAAATTTCTACCCTAGGAGTTTGGATGGCCTGCGCCAGTCCCAACCATTGACAGCCACCAACCGACATATCCCAGTCGGCGTCAATTGCTTTCCTCTGTCATTACACACGCCGATCTGGTTTTCCGAATTTATAGAAACCGCTCCTCGGGAGCATCCCAGGTGCAAGGAGCCTCCATTTGACTTCCCAAGGAGTTGGTCCAGTGGGGGCCCATTCGCGTGAGGCGCGTTCATCTGAGAAGAACGTGTGAGGCACGGCGTGTGAGTGGCGTCGCGCTCGCGGGATGTAGGCTACTGGAAGTGTTCCGGAAGTTCTGGAGTCACCATATATCTATCGTCCAAGCCTGAGCGTGTGACTAGGTATCCTAAGAAATTATAGATATCACACTGCTACTTAAAATCCACCCGTCCCGCGAACTCTGCTCATCACTTTTCCCATGCCCTTCAATCTGCTGAGAAAATTGCTTGCCTCCACCCCACTAGCCTGTATGGCCTCGCCATCTTGTCCGCGCAGCACCCCGTCTCTGTCACTTACGCGTCCATACAGACGGGTGTTCTGGTTGGTTTCTATACCGCGCATCCACGCGCCGACGAGCTCTCTTGAGTCAATCATAACGTTGATCTCTTGCGAGTGGAACCAAGACTGGGTATCTAAACATATTCGTATCAGCGTCATGCTCTGGCCTCCCTCCGGTGTACTTCGTGCTCAACCAAATTAGTCACTCTCACCTTGGTTACCATTCCCTAGAATGGCTATCTGATCGTCCACGGCCATGAATTTCACTGCGAATAGTCGCCATCTCCTCAGCTCAGCCAGGGCTTGCGTAGAGACAAAAGCGTACCGTGGCAATTCCGTTTCCTCAACGCCGCGTCCAGCGGCTTTGTTTGATCTATTGCCGTATACCAGAACACCTCGAGGCACTTTTCAGCGCCTTTTCCCTCGCGATTAAGCTTCCTGTACATGTTGTGCACGACCTCCTCGTTGGTGCCACCTTGAAATGGAATCATCTCGCCTTGGTCGTTGAATCCGAGGTCGAGGTACAGGGTAACTCGAACGCCACGTCTGCAAGCGTACAACGCACCAGACACTATGGGCGTTGCATTAAATGTAGGCGTTTGACTATACGCGCAAGTAGTCAGTACGAGACATCTCAGCCTCAGAGGTGAAACGAACATGAAGACGCTCTTCTGGGCGTTGCGCATGGCACTGAGCCAGGCGACGTCTTGTGGGTTGTGACGGACGTGATAATGTCCAGGTGCTACAAAATCAGCTCGTGTGCAGGACATCAGTCGCAGGACGAAAGGGCTTACTCCCTGTGGGGCGTCTATTGACCATTGCTATGGGTACTGGTATATGCGGCTCATGTAATATGTGTGGGAAAAAGTCGGCCAAGAAGTCGTCGTCTGCGTCCTGTGTTGTAGAGTCAACTTCCCCCGCATCCAGAAGCTCCGCAGTCTCAGACGAGCTGACTAGACCATTGTCCACGCCGCGTGAATTACTATCTGATATCGGTGAATGAGACCTCATGCTAGTACTAACGAGATCTGTCGCCGCTAAACCGTCAGACATCTCTGGATAGTCAATTAGGTCATCAACATTACCGTTGGTATTGGTTTTTGTTGTAGCGGATTCCTTACGCGATGGAACAGCCGTATCCCGAGGCTTTTCTACGACTTCATCCCGCTCGTAATCTTTAGGCGATGTATCAAAGTTTCCGTGAGCTCTCGCGTCGGTCGTTTTAGGAGATGGGGTAACTTGTTCTTCTGGCCGCGAAATAGCATCTCTGTGCCTCTGGTCTGCAGTTGTAGAACCCGTGCCGCTAATGTGCCGCGGCTGAGTATCGAATGACATATGTGGGCTTTTTTAAACGTACGCCACTCTTGGAAATGAGCGCGCAGAGCTGTGAACTTTGGCTCCGAACCAATGTCTGCGGGTAATCTCAGGGATCTGGGAAAATAAGTCTGCAAGTAGAAGCGCACATTTCAAGCTCTCGTTATCCTGCTTAAACTGGTAAACGCCGGGATACGTGGGCTGTATCGAAAGTAGCGGTAGTGGTGGATTCATCGCAGTTGCCCAAGACATCAACGCCATATCATAGAAGCTATCGACCACCGGACCTTCGAGTTGAATCATCATCTCGAGATTCGGGCGGTCCTGGATATTGTTACTGTTGATACATGCCACACGACGATCAACGACTAGGTATTTCGCGTGGAATGTTCCAAGAAGAGCACGGTGGTAGTTGATAACCTCGAGGGAAACCCCTGGAATCTCGTTCGGCGCAGGTAGGCCGATTCTGGTCCAGAAAATTGGCTGGACTACGATTCGGCTCTTCACCGCCTGCTTCACATTGCCTCGGTCATACATCAGCTTCACAACCACCTCCTCTCCGCCACGTGCTTGTACACGCCTGGACAGCTCGCGCAGCGAGTCGGCTATAAATCCTGAAGCTTTAGATAGTTCCCAGTAATTAGTTGCGAAGAGAACTTCAGTCTCTGCGCGTGCAATGAGGTTAGCGTAGTGTCTCGTTATGTCGGGAATAACAGAGACAATAGTGAGCGGAACGACACCGGAGCTGCCAAGGAGGGAAGGGGAAACGAGGCCAGCGAGGGGGTTGGTTTCTAATACACGCAAGACATCTTTATAGATCTTTATGCGGGGTTACAGAAAGCTCGGAGGAACAATCTACCAACTCACCAACAAAAAGAGATCGCTTGGCCTGTGCGGAAAACTTCCGCACTTCGCTACGAGGTCAAGTTCGTCTTCTTCCAGAAGCGAAGTACGTTTCTTAGATTTGGTAGACCGATTCTTGAAAAGCTGCTTGACTATTCTTGATATTGGTTGACGTGGATCCTTCGCGAGAGTAGCAGTTAACGTTGTGTGGGATGTACAGAGCTCGACGACGTGTCGTGAGACCATGCTATGCAGCCGTTGCGGAGGAAGGGATGGAGCATACGGCCGTGATCACACCCCGTGAAACCCGTGCTGGACTTCGGGCGTAATAGGAGCTCCAACTTCCAAATACGCGTCAGGGGTTGGCATCACAACCTTAACCCTAACAACTTGACTTCTGTGACAATCACGTGTCATTGGTCACTTATGTATAACCCTTTGTAGCACTTAAGCTCATGTAAGAATGAGCAAAATAAAATTAAATAAATAACAGCTTACCCAAAAAGAAATTGCCTTTAATATTATTAATATTATACAGTTTATTTTTAACCATCGAGTGAGGATGTATGTGATGAATTTGCAGTTTGGCATTACATGGGCAGATATCGTCACTCGATCAGAAGTCGAGTTTGTGAAGCTGTGAAGCGTAACTGATAATTCGATCAAGTCCAGCGCCAGGGTAGTACAATATGAGGGTCATCCGGTCATATACTATAGGGTTAGGGTCCGTGCATTGGGGAACGCTCCCTTGACTGCTATTGCAAGCTGCGTTCTACCGCAATGCAACCGTGGCCTACTTCTGTATTCTTTGGGCCTTCAGATTTGCTTTGGGCCCATTCAACTCTCGCAAACATGTTCTCTTGCCCATTTCCATGAGGCAAAGGAGTCGTGGAGGGCACGCACTCGAGATCTCTTCAACATTTCTACGGTTTTCACGCATAACTATGTTGGCAGCCTAACTTCAAGTACGCGAACACAACTCAGAGGCATACTATGCGTTTAGGCTGGGGCCCTGTCAGTCCGCAAGATTCCTGCACTGATACCGACGGAATGACGTTATCATCCACGTTTCAGTGGAAGATAACTCGTCGGAGAGTGATTGAATGCATGGGGTCACCACCCTCCCGATGGGACTTACCTCCGCCATGAGGTTCAACGCACGTCAGACTTGAACTTCCTTCCTCCCCTCATACCCTACGTCCCAGCCGACATTTCAGCCCATTCAATTGTGGATATCGTGATGTCAGAGAATTCCGGGCGTATAGACTCAGAACACGGAATACCTTTAGGCAGGTCTCGAGTTTATTCTCATCCGAATGGATATTGATGCCCCTAAAGGTAATTTAGGGGGAGAGGGGCGGCCTTCTTTTCGCAGTGCGTATCCTGTATCATTGTGTGCCGGGAGATCTCACGTATGGTTTATAATATAGGCTCAACAACGTGCAATCTTTCTCTGGAAGACCATTCTCAGAAAGAATGTAGGGATTTCGATGATGGTGCCAATGCCCTATGGTCTCTCTATGGGAAGGAAGCGAAAACCCACGACGAAGCCCGGTTCATGAGCCTGGCAGCAGATATGGATGGAGTCCTCTTATTTGTACGTGTATAATTTACCGTAATCGTGTCAGGTTTTGACTCACTGACGCGGATGCCCACAGGCTGGTTTGTTTTCTGGTGTTCTCACTTCGTTCCTCGCCCAAAGTCTTCAGAATTTGCAAGTGAATCCCGCGGAGCAATCAGTATATTACCAGAATCAATCAGTGTATTACCAGCAGCAGTCGGCCACGTTGCTGGTCCAGATCTCACAGCAAATCGCAACCATCGCTCAGGCTTCCGTCCCATCCATAGTCCCACATAGTCCCGCTCCCCCCACCGTCCCACAATCTTCCGTCCCATCCCCTGCCCAACAAGTTCCCATCCTACCGCCTTACCCTGCATTCATTCCATCATTTTCCCACAAACGAGTCAACGCCTTCTGGCTCGTTGGTCTCGTATGCAGTCTGTCGGCGGCGCTCCTTGCAATTCTTATTCAGCAGTGGGTTCGATCATATATGCAGGTCTTTCAGCGGTACGATCACCCATTGAAGAGAGCACGACGTCGACAATTTTTTTCCGAGGGTTCCGAAGGGCTGCGGACCTTGGCGGAAAAAGTCCCCAGGCTAATTCACGTCTCGCTTTTCCTTTTTTTTTTGGGCCTGGGCGATTCTATGTTAAATACCAACACGACTATTGGCGTCACCACCATCGTCCCTATCTGCATATGTGGATTATTCTACCTGTACAGCGTAACGAGACACCTCAAGGACCTACCGTCGCCATACAAGACCCTCATCGCGTCTCCGATGTTCTTTCTGTTTCAGAAGTACCAGAGGCTTTTTGGCGATCGCAATTGGGGTACATTCAAGGACTTTGAAGAATATCAAGAAAAGCAGGTGATGGGCGAGGATGAACGCAAAGAGCGCGATG
Source organism: Lactarius quietus (assembly GCA_015025155.1). NCBI lineage: Eukaryota > Fungi > Basidiomycota > Agaricomycetes > Russulales > Russulaceae > Lactarius > Lactarius quietus. The sequence goes on along the minus strand of WITN01000176.1, from coordinate 55,846 downwards.
TTCGCGCCATCCGATGGTTGGTCGATAACACTACGGTGAACGCTGAAATGGAACCTCTCGTGCTGGCGATTCCTGGGACTTTCAATACAGAATGGGGCCGAGAAGTGTGGATGAACGTCTCCAAGTCGGACCCCGTCCCTTTGGAACTCCTGCCGGATAGTCCCCCTGCCGGTGGCCGAGCCCCTCCCATGCACCTCTCAACCCCCGGCGACACCATCTGTCGATGCGTCCGCTACCTCTTCGAGACCTGCAAGAATCACTCTTATTTCGAAACCGAGGAGGCAAGACACAGGCGCATGCGCGCTTGTGTTGAGGCTGCAGCGTCGCTCGTTTGCTGCATCGATTTTCGATTGGAGTGGTTTGGAGACATCGGCAAGCTGGTCAGCGAAATAGGCCGTATTGAAAAGATCAACCAGTCGCAGACTACCACATCTGATCAATCCTTCATCATACGTTGGACGTGCCTATCACTGGTGGCTATTCAGGGAATATTACTAAGCAGCAATAAGCTGCAGGTGCTCGCTGCGTATGCCGTGAGTGGACTGGCACGCTTTCGGTCGGAATACGGACAACCGGATGGGCAGGTGGCAGGAACGCTGAGAGGATCGAGGAATGTCTCAAGACTGCATGGGAGCACGTTGAGGAACTCCGTCAAGCATTCGAACCCTGGACCCAGAAGAAGACCAAGGAACAAGTCGAAGAAATCTTGCGAAATCACGAACGGCAGATTTCAGAGTTGGAACGCATTAAAGTCGAGGCCGATGCCATGGAGGTCGTCGACTGGCGGGTCTCTCTTTATCAAGAAGCAATGGATGTGGCTACTCACAAGTTGACGCGACTGCTTCCTGGAGTATCATTTGACGAGCGACGCCGAACTGAATCCTACCCACTAAGCGACACTTTCAACACCCACTCCACAAGCAGCGTCCCAGTTACTCACTCCACAGGTAGCGCCCCGGTCACCCCCCAACTGATATTCCCCGGACAACGAGTCCAAGCGTTAGCCAGACTTGGCTTGAAACTTCGTGAAGTCCTCGATGGCCAGGTCCCCGACGGACACAAGGAAGTTCTTGAAAGCCTGAAATCCGTCGACGAAGTCCCTGTTTCTCTGCGACGGCCCGATGGCTTGATGAACCGGCAACTATGGCGTCTGCAAGATCTGCGCGACGGCGGTGGTCTTGGGTTTACCATCGAACTTTTCCTCCTTTCCCTGAGACAACTTTTATCAATACCCTCGCTGCACGAATCAAATAGCGTCTTCTACTTCGGCACCTTCAAGATTATCACGTCCAACTGGGAAGAGAGCAAGAAATCCTCGGGACACAACATATACTGCTCAATATCATTGCGACCTGATTATCCAACGCCGTGGGGTCTTCTCGGATTTTTCATATCCGGAGCCTATCACGACCATGCTCTTCGAAACGGTAAGAAATTTGCTTCAAGAGTATACGGGCCCAGATGGGCATATTCGGGAAGCTGTGCGTGAGATTGAATCAGTCGACTCGCTAATGTGCATGGACATGAGACTGCGGCGCAGGGCACTGGTGGCTCTTCCACCATCCCGTATTTCGCAGGTTCCGTAAGCTAGAAGCACGAGCTGAATTTTATCCTCAACGCAGGGGTGTTCGAATCATATTAATTATGCAGCGCACACATTGTAACGACTATTTTCTAACGATCGCTAACTACACTATGCTATTTGACCGAGATTAATATGCGTGTCGAATAGGGCAGGTAGAGGGTCGCTCATGATCGTAGAACGGCACATCGCACATCAGCACCCCTAACTAGCATGGGATCAGAAAGTGATGCGGTCTTCGAATCATGATGGTCTCCCTGCGCAGTCACTGGTAAGAACATGGTGCTACATCGATTGTGCCCGCTTCGTTGAGAAGCGACCACGACGTGACCACCAAGAATTAATTTGACCTCAGGCTTCTAAAATACTTATCGTATCCTGAAATTGAACCGCTCGCTACTACTGTATGCATATGTAACATCTGACAACCCCAAACACCCCATCGTTACCAACTCGAAGCTCATCGAATACCTGGCCGTAGAGTTAGTACCCACCGCGGCCGTGTGGATGGAGAAACGGGTGACTGGAAGTCTGGAATCATGAGGTTTGCCTCATGTTCGGCTCTCGCCAGACTCTCACATTCTTCACATACAGGTTTTACGGTAATGAAATTCACCTTCGGCAAGGACCGACCTGAGCTCGCTTCCACCCTTCACGTCTACCCTACAGTCATGTAATGCCTCCATATCGATACCTTCGTGGTAATACCTCGCTCACTGCACGGACCATTCAAACATCACTAGCTGGCTTGAAACAGTCCCAGATGATCTTCTTTCTAGGAACCCCGTTTCATATTTTATAATTTCACTCATACGGCTGACTGATGTATGCCAGCGGCGTGTGCTTGCCAGCATGAGCTCCTCTACTAGGCTCCCTTACAGCATACAGACCGCCTGCCGCACCAGGAATTATATAGACATTGGTCTCTGCCGCTCCACTAGGCGTTAATACTCTCCACGACGTGATATGCCACATCTTCGTAGCTGCTTCACGCTTCGAACAGGTCCCAGATACCATACCGCTATCTCCTCCCCTTCCACCCCCAGCCCCAGTAAGCAGGGTAAAGTTACACTGTACGGTTTGGTAGGTGAATGAACCAAAAGTTCAAAACACCTAAAGCGAAAATAAGACACGTCACACGTTGGTCAATGACTTTATGCTCTATTCCAAAAGGGCGTAAGCTTACCCGCCGCTAGACCCGCAACGCAACGCAAGCAAGCGCGGTGACGAGGACGGCACTATCCCTGTTCCGCGTCGGTTGTCATAGTTCCATTTCCGTCTCTTATCAAAGTGAGAAAGAACAACGCTCGGACCGTATCACAGACTTCCCGCATAGTGTATCCAGGGAGGATAATTGCCCCCCCTATGCACACATAGTATGCCTGAAGTTTTTATAGATCGATCACTTGCGAGAGACTTGCAGGAATCCTCGTGCCCACTCTCCTCGCTCGCTCTCCTATAGAAACGGGATCCCGTGCGACGTGCGTACCAAAAATCGTCTACCCGAGCTTCCATCGAGTCCTTGAGTCGTCCGATGGGTATTTGTTGTAGCAAATCCACCGTGGACGATCCATCTCCAGTGGCTACCAGAGAAGTAAAATCGCAAGAACAGTCACCACGAGTCTTGTCAGGTGGCGTGGAAGCATCTGTGTCCTCGCAGCGGGGGCCACCACAAGTGTCTATGTCTGACCAGCCCATCCGCCACAGGGCGAACTCTACTCCACAGAAAGTGTCGTCCATGAAGGATAGTGAAGATTTGCCGCAGGTACCAACCCAGAGGACTAGGGCGAAGTCGTCTGCCGCCCCACGTAGCAGGAACCCCAGCTCACCAATGAGCGCAGGTACGTGCGACCATGGTTAGTCTACCTACTTCACTGACAATAATAAGAGAGCTCAAGGGCATCCTCCAGACGACCGGCCCTGAGTTATCCCTCCCGTAGGCCGCTCACTTCGACAGTGCGCCAAGCGCTCCCAGAACACTTCAAGTGTGTTATCTTCGACTCTACCTCGTGCCACGGCTCATAAATCCTATATTCTTCATAGATTTCGAATTCTCGTTGTAGGAAAGGTGCGCACATGTTGGCCTTCAGGCGAGCGTCTATCAACATGATCTTGGTCTTACATTTTAGAGGGGCTCCGGAAAGTCGTCACTCATTAAAGCCGTCTTCAAAGTGGATGTCACAGTGCGTTTTCATACTTGTGTCTCTACACTACCTCCCAAGACTACGATGGATATAAGGCGGCACCAGAGATAGCTCCCGGAAAAACTGATATCGACGTCGAGTTTCGTCCAGAAGATAATCGTTACCTCATTGTCCATGAGTCTTCCGGTTTGGATTCCCAGGCTACAGATTCGCAAGGCTTGCAGACCATCCAGGACTTCATCTCACGACGCACTGACCCAAGCTGCTCACCTCCAGAAAGATTACATGCTATCTGGTAGAGAAGTGTGATGTTTAGTGTCTTGTATTTTGATTGATGAGACCCCATTTAGGATTTGTATCCCATTGTCCGATGTTATTGACGGGAACCTTGAGGGTGGAGTTAAAGAGATACTGGACATGGGAAACGGTGAGATGGTTCAAATGCTATACCTAGTGAACATGACTGACGTGGGTTTGAGTCCCTGTGATTCTCGTGTTCACCAAATTTGACCTAGTCGTCTCCCGAGTACTTGTCGACGCAGACGGTGGCGATGCTCAACACTACGAACGTGCTCGGGCCAGCGCACATACAATGTACGAAGATTCGTGTCGCCGCCTGTTTCATAAAGATCCAAGTGACGTGCCTGTGCAGATTGTTCAAGTTTCTGGTACATACTCTTTCTTTCCTATACTTGTAGAGGGCCTAGTTCACTGGCGCATCCCCGATCATCTTCAGACGAGCAGAGATCCCTGGATCTCATTGAAAATCTAGTCGTGGCAACGGATAGGTTGATTACAGACTCGCGCCCGCCATCTACACGGGCTGGCGTAAAAGGGACAAAGCAACGAGTTGGCGCTGTACCTCTCGCGTGGGCAGCGTCGTTACGAGTAAACCATGACATTATCATTCAAGCTTCGATTGAGTACGTAGTATTGTTGTTTTTCTCTTACCTTTTTTAATCGTATTCTTTCCCTAGGGTCGGACGAAGCCGTGAGATTCTATCTCAAGGATTCAGGCAGATTCTAATATAGCCCTTACCGCGTCAGGATATTGGCGTAACCTATGGTCTAGTCTCGACTTCGCCGATCAATCACTCAAGAACTGTGTGAATATCATCCACGACGATATTGTTGAGATCTGGAATCTGAACGACAAGACTAAGGTTTGGTTTTCTCCATTCATCTGTCGTCCTTGTTGCTGACTGGGATTAGTATCTCTCGGGCGATAAATTCAAAGCAAAGATGTCGCGCCTCGTTAAAGACCTAGCTACATCTGCCAACTCAACATCGGGGTGAGCAAAGAGCTTGTGAGATTAAGTAGATCCTCAGCCACGACTTCGAAGTAGTTCTGACCAGACGAGAGCTGAGGGCGAATACGCAGATTGGGTACACGACACATATCGTGGAAGGTAAGGGAGTTCCCCTACTCCCGCGGTCTAGGCTGACCTTTCTCGTCTACTAGCCAGGAGAATGTCCGCTGCGTGGTTAGCTACATTATAGATCTCACGGTCATCCTCGATGGCATATTTAGGGTGGCCGCTGGTGATATGTCACCAAAGCATGCTCAGGATGACTTAGAGAGGCATGTCGGGTCTGGGCACAGAGATGCGATTCACCGCGATGTCCAGAACTTCATCACAGAGGCATTCGGACTGAGGTTTTCTGTGCAGCAGAAGGATTTGATCTTGGAGAAAATCATTGACTTGATCAAGCAGTTTTGTGTTCCCCCCTCAGGAAATGGAGAAATTAGTTGAGTAGCTCGCCTCGCGGACTCCGAGTCAGGGGCGCATCGTTTTTTGCGTGTGAGCCGGTACTCAGACTTGGCGAGGTCGTGACGGGCGGGCGACACTTAAAGTCCGTGGACTCCGTACTCGCCTTCTTCCAAGGTTCGGACCATCCTTGTTCGATTACTTCAAATGCCTCCCTAATTCCTTATCCAACTACCCCTAATTTAGATACACTCTATCTGCATACTAGTACTAGTGTTACTTCTGACCGTAACATTACAGTAATTTAAAAACAGTATTACAGTCGTGTCCGACGCTCGCAAGGGGTAAAATTTTGTATTAATTTTTTTTTTTGATAAGGTTCAGACCGAGACTCTCTCCGCCCGACCCATTCCTACCGTCTCAGTTCTTTCTGCTGAATGGTCACGATATCTCTGGATAGCTGTGCGTTTTATCAGCCATGTCGCGCGCGAGCCTAGCTGACCAGTCCAGGCTTCGTGTATTTCCAGTTCGACTTTCTACACACTCCTTTCATCCTGCGGTTCTCACGAACAAACTTACAGCGACACACCTTATCGTCAGCGCTTCGGCAGCGAGCATGCTTCTACCCCGCCCTTTGACTTCAAATCAATATTTGATCCTACCCTGCGCCAAGCCTTGAGCGTGTACAAGAAGAAGATGGGTGAGGACTTCTCGACCACCGGCTTGTCGCTGAGCTGATACGATATTCCGTCGATCGGGCCATCGTAAATAGTTCAGGGTCAAGCCAGTGCATCTCAGTGGTTTAGGGGCGACAATCAGAGGTTTGTGAATGGGATCAGCCTGGTGCCGGATGTCCTCTACACATTTTCTCACGCATTTGGCCTGGTACTTCATGGTAACCCTGTTTGTAACGATTGGGATGCACCCTCACTTTATCGTGCAGGGGTGCCCCCTGCGGGAGTCATTTTTACTGGTATCGGTGTCTTTCTCGCCGTTCGTGTTTTCACTGCCACGCTTCGCGGTCCCTCCTTAAAGCCCACATTTTATAGGCGTCAATGGACGTGAGAACGAGCCACGAGTCACGCGTGCGAGTTCTACCATAACACACCGCCCACGCGGTTCTTTGGGGACAGAGTCTTCAAGGATTGGAGATCAAACCGTTCCTCTCCTGTGGTTCCAACGGAAACGTACGAACCTATCGTATTTCGCGGCCCACCGGCATTTCCGAATCGTATTTGCGAGCATTCTTTGGTTCGTTATTCCCTAATGTTGTTGCCGTTTATGATGCTCATGCTAATCTCAAGATCCTCCACATTTTGGCGTAACACGATGCCATGTTTCTACCTCGATTTTCGAGACGAATAAAAAGAAAACGTCTGCAACGTCGTTACCTCTTCCAGTCCAGCTTTCTGCATCACCAAAGTCTTGTTGGGAAATCGTCCTTTATTCTGCACACGGGAAAGGAACGCAGCAGCCCAGCAATGGTATCCTGATCGAGCGCCTACGACTAAAGGAGATGCTCGTCGTTGCGGCCCAACCCCCAATTTTCATCATTCTGGACGATCTCTATGAGTGTCCCAACTCTGAATGCCAACACCCACGAGAGGCAGTCCTTAATATCGTGAAGATCCTCGTTCGGCTGCGGCTTCCAAATTTGCACATAGGTGTTACGGGTCTGCCTACATCCAAACTCCCCACCTCGTACAGCTTCCAATGGATGTTCTGTCGACTCGAGACTGCGGCACTCAGTCCAACCATACGTACGAGGGATTCTCGATGAGTCACCGAGGACACCCGACGAAACGTATGAACGCGTATTGAAGAACATCAACCGAACTTGTCGTCTCCTCATTACCTCGCACTTTCTGCCCCGCACCGCCTCTCCGTGTCGAGAGTTTGCCAAAATCCTTACATTTACTTTGATATGGCCGAGGGAGGCACGTTGAGGTCTCACCCTGATCGGCGGCCAAACAACCAAGAGTGCAATTCTGGTGCTCCTAGGTGGTGCAGTGTCTACTCGAACACGACGCAGATATTAATGCCCAGCGCACAGATCTCTGGACTCCCCTGCTTCTAGCAGTAAACATCGGGAAGGTCTCGATGGCTCTGATGCTAATTGAGCATCATACTGACGTTAACGCGCGGAACAACGACGGCCCGGCTCCAGTGCACCTGTTGTCGAGACGGGAAACTTCCCAGGACGAAGAGTATTGCGAGGCTATTACTGGAGCGCGGCGCGAACGTGAACGAGAAAGACAAGAACAACGCATTGCCGCTGCATTTGGCATCCTACAATGAGAGGCTCAAGATTTCACTGTCGCTACTTGACCATGGTGCAAATGCTGATGTGGAGGAAGACCAAGGCGAGACCCACTGTAGATGGTTTTGAGGAGTGACAATAACGCGCAAGGAGATGGCGTCTGCGTTGCACGCCCATTACTAGGGCGCAGCGCAGAAGTGGTGTATGCACAAGACGAGCATCATACATCTACGTCAGATTTGGCCTGCTGCTTGGGGAAGGAGATATTCATTCCGACGATTGGTGCAGTGGGGTCTCGCCTTGATGGCTCTTCGCGTTCGCATTTGCACCATGGTTGAGAAGCATGCGTGCGATCTTGAGCTTTGCATTGTAGGATGCTGAATGTAATGGTGAGTCGTGGTCCTTGTCTTGCGTGTTCACGTCCGCTCCGCTCTCCAGTAAGAGCTGCACAACACGAGCTCCATTTTTCGAGTTATGTATTAGCGATACTATATGCAGTGCGGCTTACCACTGGAGTTCTTCGCACTCGACTTTGCGCCATTGTTAGCGTTCGTGACATCCGAGTCGTGATTTCTCCGACCTTTCGTGGTATAATGCTGAACGTAACCGGATCATGTCGTCCTTGTCTCGTACATTCCCATTCACGGCGTACTCCAGGGGAAACTGTGTGACACTCTACCATGTTTTTGGAGGACCACTCACCTTCTATCCATAGCCGGAAAGCTTTCTGATCCAGTTGTGCTTCGGTTCGATTTTTTCCCCATCACCAAGGAGGACCTCCCTGATCTTCAGGTTGCCGTCGTCCGAATTGCACACCTCTTACTAGATCGCGGCGTCGAGATGAATCATCAAGACAAGGATAGCGCAATCACCAAGATGGTACGTTACTCTCGACCATGGTGTAACTGCGAACGCAAAGTCTGTGGAGAGAACCTCTTGCATCAGCGTCAGGCAGCGAATACGAATCCCAAGAATATCGTGTCCGTCCAGTGGACGCATGGATGTGACCAAACAGAACTGACAACATATTTCATCTGGAACTGAGATGCGAATGTTTCACATGCGGACTGCGGAGGCGCACAAAGTTTCCGCGCGGATAACACAAGTCCGAAGACGGTATGGGCGTTGTGCAGCTATTGCTGTAGAGCAGCCTAGATGTGAACGCACTAGCACGAAGCAAGGATCGCCGGACACCGTACATGTCGCATATTACCAACAATGGGAAGCTTGAGATCGCGCGTGTGCTCTCAGCCACGGTGCAGAAGCGAACGCGAGGCTGGCACCGGATTGTCCCCATCGCACAAACAGACGCGTGGAATCTAAAATCTAAGGAACATAGTATTCGGTTTGCACACCTTATAAGCGCGTGCGATGTGACCACACGCGATCATTGCAGATGTGAACACCAATGCTGGATTTGGTGTCAGGTCGTAGGAGGCCCAAACTTGCCCAACTTCTTCTGGTGCACGCCGCGACTGTGAATCCGCAGAGACCAAGGGCAAGCTCACGTTAGACCGGCTTTCTTCAAGAGGTAGATAACATTACGCTCCGACCTGACGAAACATGCTGACGAATGCATCAAAAATAGCTGCAACAGATGGTACGGAACTGTAGCACATTTAATGTCATAGAAGTTGTGCCCAAGGACTTTCCCAAGGTCGTGTCGACTAGTCGGTATTTGGAGGATGCATGTTCGGTCAAGTGTTCGGTTTGCGATGTCCTAGTAAAGATAAAGATCAACTACTTCTCGATTCCAAAAACCGAAACGAATGACCGACTGAGACAAACATTGTGATACACATTACAGTATGATACTCGACCAACACATACAGTAACTTTGGGCGAATCGCCCGGCCTTCAAGTTTGTCAGGCTGAGTCCCTCAAGTGGCGCCTTGCCCAAAGCGGACGCGTTTGTCTAGTCCTCAGATCGGTAAGTTCCGAATGGCAACAACTTACCTCTTAACTTACTCTTTATCAACGAATTGTCCTCCACGAGCGTCCGATCCACGAGCGACCAAGTCCACGGGAAGGTAACACCTTCAAGCTAAGGCCGTTAAGGCTCCACTCCGCAGCACCCAGCACCCATGTGACAACTCGCCAAATCAGAACTCGTAACGCAGTGGGGTCACCAATGCAACACCCTAATTTTTCGACACGACGCCGTAATGACTCCCCTTTCCAGCCTGTACTGTGCCTGTGCCGGGTGCAATGAGTTCGGTCAGAAGACATTTATGTAGGGAGAGGGCCGAGGGTGTGATTACTGCATCACGGGTACCGATCACGGGGATGAACGGGCTGTGGCACTGCACTGCATGCCCTACAGAGATGGTATCGCACTACTCACACCTTCTCGCCAATTTCATTGGTGTTCTCTCCGAGCCTCAAATAGCCAGCTACCATGCTGCACGCAGCCGAGAACAAGGAAGAGAACCCGATCCACCGCAGCTCAGGGCAAGTTCCGATATCGGAGGCCTTGAATAGCCATGATCTACCAGTTCTGAACGATACCGCCGAATTCTTTGAGCGTGCTGCGCCAAGGCCCCCAAGGCACTCTGATCGACTTTTGATCGACTTGCTGGTCCAGGCTTCCCAACGCAAGCACGTGCGGCAACACTTCTACGCCACCGGGTATTGTCTTATATTTTCTCGAAGGCAGGCGCAGTCGCATCATGAATTGGATTTATATGGTACGATTCGAGTCCATTATCCCTTTATGTCGTCATTCTACTTTGTGTGAGAAGCACGGACGAAAATATATAGGTGAACGTGAAATGTTTGGATTGGAGGATCGAGGTCTGCAAGATTACAGGCTATTGACAAGAACCAATAGGAAAAATAGCTGGTCCAGCCAGTCACAGCCGCTTACGTGTTCTATGGCAACGGCTTTTTGCAGTGCACCTACTTCCAACACTTTTCAGCTCGCTCGGGTCGCTCGGGCATGGCCTGCCTGGTATAGTCTATTCCAACCCCTATGCGTACGTTGTTAGATTATTCCTAACTTATTGGTACCAGATAGGGCATTGGTCACAGGTATTGCCAAGAGCGAAACGCCGCTATGAGGGAAGGCGCCATCAAAGATATGGCTAGCGGATCTTGGAGCGAGCTTGGGGCTCATTATTTTCCAGCGACCAAATACCCCGAGCCTCAGTCCCTCCCGGGTCCCTATCACATTGAAGGGTCTGTGAGGAATGGGGGCCCATTCCCCTTTTACATCCTTCTCTGGAAAGTTCTCGATAATCCGGTCATACGATAATGAAGGCATGCCATTCTATGTGTCTGAGTTACCTCTAATTGCCCCTTTATTGACATCAGGTGTTCCATTACCTCACTCACTGGCGACGAAGCTGTACTGTACAAGAACCCGCTCAAATCCAGGATTCGCCACAGTGTTGTACCGTAACACATTGTATTTCACAAGCACGCTCGGGCTGATCTCCGACCACGGGCATACACACTCTCGGTGATCAACATTTATCAGCCCGCGGGACTATTTATCCCTTTGTAGTCCCGTTGCAAGGTATATTTAAGCACGGCCCGTGCAAGCTGACCCGTTATAGGCTGTATCATGTCGACGCAGATGACAATCTTGTCTAAGGACATCAAAGCGTGATGGTTGCAGCAAGTATGGCACCCCCTGACGCCCACCTGTTGGACTCTGCCTTTCTCGTTAGAATTTGGAAGGATTTGACTTTCGCGATGGCCAGGGCTGTGGGATGATCGTTCAGAACGGGGGCAGACTTGCCCGGACGAATCGCAGGCCGCCAGATCCATGTGAGCATATCGGGGGGGCATCATGTCGTATGCGGTTTTGGGAAATTGAAGATAAGACCTCCACGTGTTGCGATAGACTACATCTTCCATGCCAACGCGAGCTCAATACCAGAAAAGACGACCTTCACACACATGCCCACTTGCCTTGTACGTCTTGCGCGTGATACTGCAGTTCGTGTGCCTGTGGCGGTTTCGTTCCGCTGACCAGCTTGGTCCCCGGGCCCGGTGATACGGCATGGTCCCACAGACCGAGCGCAACCAGCATGGACGACCAAAGGTCTACGTATCAGCAGGGAGGATCATACTCGATCTTGTTGGTGATGTCATCTTGCTAGACGTTACTATGCAATCTCAGGTGCGGTCACCAGGAGTTATCACAGTAAGTTAGCAGGGAACCAGGCACAGATGCGTTCTAGATAACTTAGCACCTGTGTACCTGCGCTCATGGTTGTTCTGTGGGACGTGTCACGGTGATAAACACGTACAGTACTTTGAAATACTGTACTTACTCCGAGTCGGAAATAAGCTACACGGTTTGCGTGGCTTTGGTCTTTACTGTACTAATTTTATTTCTTGCCCCCAATTTCCCTCACGCACTTTGGAAATAGGCTCATGACTAGCCTGTATATGATAATCGATATAAAGGCTGTATATCGAAAGTTTACCCTCATATACAGACGGTCACCGGTCACCGGTCTACTTTGGAAAGTTTCAACCCAAGTTTCAACCACTGAGAGCACGTACGTGTCACGTGCCGCGAATGGCAGTCGATTTGCCTATCGTCGCTTTTGCCTATCTTTAGGCACGTTCAACTCGGAGCAAGGAAGACCCGAAGTACACACAACCGTCCTGATGAGTCGCCGAGTGAGAGTACATGTGAGTATGTTATGCCACACTTGTGCCACACATTCGGCTTGTACCGAGATATCGCAACCGAAAAGGTTAGACTCGGATGAGAGGTTAGATGAGTCAGAGTGAGTGACTCGGACAAGTTGTCAGGGAATCGTACACTACGCCTCGATGTTGATGCGTGCATCAAAAAGGTCGATCACACCGTCATTGTGCACGCAACAGTTCTCTGACTCAGTATGACGCTTTTGTGATGTTGCCCAACATGGTTGCGTGACGCCTCGCGCTGTAGTATATAACGCGGGTTAGGTCGACAGAGGTTTCTGTATTAAGTGCCAGTGGAACTCTATATCTTTTGCTCCCTGTCTCTAGAACATATTCTTGTCGAATCCAAGTCGTGCGTGGGTCAAGCTCAAGCCGTTTGCTCAAGCCGAACAACAACATCATCATCTGATCAACTGTCACGGGCACCGTAACTCGTCATAATCCCCCGTGCCGATTTTTCTCATTTGGCACTTGATCGAAAACTTTTGTGATATCCTCAAGTCGTCTGCCCACAAGCACGATCCCCCCATAACAACAACTCGCTGCACTGAATATCGTCTCGACTGCGCCTTGTGGCATTTTATTTTGAAAAAAAAAATCGTAGTAACGTGCCCAAACTTTTCGTGATGCCAGTCACGACTCGCCGTCAATCCGGGAAGCTTCCTCAGCCAAACTTGAATGCGATGGACGAGGGCCAGAGGAACCACGTAGAAGATGTGTTGTTGGCGGCCGCAGCGGGGATTGATGACGATGACGACCCCATGGACGGACCGCTTGCGGAACTCTCATCGAGTGAATATGGTCAGGACGGCGATGGGATGAACACGTGTCCGGGTCCAGTCTCTCCGAGGGCGAAGAATCTGACTCTAGTGAATTTGGCGAAGGTATTTTGCTTTCGTGACGAATAGCGCGTACAATACTGAACCATGTGCAACACTGGCAGGAACGCCTCATACACCCACGGCAAAGCGCCGTAAGCTCGAGAAAGCTTCGCCTCCGAAAGTCAAGACGAGTGGTCTCAGTCGTAGGGTTCGGGGCCGGCTGGAGAACATGCTGTCACTCCCCTTGGATGTTCTTTTCGTGGTACGTTCGCGTCGTTATCTATACTCGTCTCCTATGCCCAACCTCCCCCCTAGTTATTATCGGAACTGCAGCCTATGGATCTCCTGAACCTCGCGCGCACGAGCAAGACCCTGCGCCAGGTTTTAATGTCGCGAAAGTCGATGTCAGTATGGATCGCCGCGCGACGGAACGCTGGTGCTACTGTGGTCCCTGAACCCCCTGAGGACATGTCTGAACCTGCGTGGGCGCAACTGCTATTCGGCCCTGCTATCTGTTCCGTGCGTAGTCGATTGTCACACTGCTTCGAAGATTTACTAACCCTCGTGAATCACAGCAATGCTCTGCCAGGAACATTCATCGCGTGGACTTTGCACTGCGCCGTCGCCTGTGCACCGTCTGTAGGAAGAGAAAGTGAGGAAATTTTCCTCTCCACAGGCCGAGATGACCGACCCTGACTGCGGCGCTTATCAGTCTCGTCTTCTCAATCAAATTCCGGTCTCAATGCCCTGACTTGAAGGAGTCTGTCATGGATCTCCTGCCATATACGAAAAGTACGATGCCATTTCTCTCGCAGCTTTCATGAAACCGGTATTCACCGGCGATATAGTCGGAGGGTGGGCACATGGTCACGCTTCCAACAGTCGGTTCTACTGGAAACCCGATTTGTACGAGATGGGCAGGAGGATGGCCGAAATCGAAAAGGACGTCAGTGAGGGCAAGCCAGGAGCTCAAAAAAGGTTCAAAACCTTCCGTGCGGAGAGAATTCTCTTGGTCGATTCCATCATCCAAGTGTGTTTTCATTCTACATATGACTCGGATTCGATTGATCGAGCTTTCCAAACAGGGATGTGCCCCATTTGAAGAATGGGCAGAGATAGAAGCTGACGCCCAACGTGTGGAGACCGAAAAAAGGCGGACAGATCGACAAGAAGCGTGAGTATTAGTAGGAGCTCTTACGCGTTCCCTTGAAACTGAGGTCCCAACTTTACAGCCTGAGGGATCATATCCTCAAAGCGGGGTATGAAGATGCTGACATCGACCACATCAGTCTGTACAATATACCTGGCTCAAACGTCGACAAAGTATTGACGGAAGATGGTGCGTCCTGCGACGCCTCCTTGTCGCACGCGTTGACCCCTTGCCATAGCTTGGAGACGTATAAAGACCAAGGTTCTGTCCGCTCTCAGTTCCGCCCGAGAGAACCGACTTCTAGAAGACTGGCGCAGACGAGAGAACCAGAACAAGAGCAAGGCTGAGCAGTATTATACCAACGTTCTGCGACAAGTCCTTCCTATGCAACGGCTATATCTTCCCAACCTCTCCCAAGCCTTCGAGTTGTCTTGCTTCAAGGATCTTATAGATCCAGATAGAGAGGCGCAGCTTGCCGACTGGGAGCACGCGGCTACTCTACTTCCACAGTGTCTTTCCGAGTGGATGTCCGGACAGAAGGAGCGCCTCATTAGCCTGCTGCCCTGCCAAAGCGCACAGGCGAATGCAATGGAGATCATATTGCTATCAAGCCCGTCCGTCGATCGATGGCGTCATGAGGTGATGCCTAACTTCGCGGGAGAACTCAATTTAGCGACTTCTGTGTTTCGTCACCTGGTCACTGATATGTTCCTATTCGGACGCGACGCTTGCCATGCTTGGAAGATCGGAAGACTGGATTATTCTCCTCGCGGAGCAGAGGCAGTACGCGCACTGCTTGAGGTGTTGCAACTCGATCCTGCTTCAACAACTCCATCCATGCTCGACCAACTAGGCAAGCAGTTCTCATGCGGAGTATGCACACAAAAGCAACCTACGTGGAGATCTTGCGTACGTCACCACTTTTCCCGCTTCGTGTTAGTATTTACTAGGCACTCGGCTTAGGTGACGCATTTTATTTATCCGGGAATTATAGACCATGAGTTTCCTCAGTGGGAAGTTCTGAGCCCCGATGAGATGCTTCCCGTCGTGAGGGAGCGTACTTTTCCCATAGCGCGTGAACCTTTCCAAACCGCGTCATGGCTTTGCAACCATTGCTCGGACTACCTTGCGCCACAACCCCCATTCCCATTCGGATGCCGTATACTGCCAGGATCCAGAGTAGCTGCCATCCATCATGTCAAGACAGAGTGCGTGCGATACCTTGTCGAATCCGCACTCATTTTTGACCGTCTTATAGACACAACATCGACGATCCTGTGGAAGACGTGAACTTCTTCTTGTATCCTATCAGTGGCGGTGATATGACGTTCCTGTGATCGATTTAAGGACATTTTCCTGTATAATTGGACTTTTAATTGGAGACAATTTGTAGTGAGTCATGTGATTTGGGAGTGTTGCACGCGAGTGGCGCATTGCCGCGAGTAAGCCAGTGAAGCGCAGAGCCAAGAGCGTCTCCCTCAGCAGCGTTACCGCTCCCACGTCTCGCATTGGTATGACATCGACCCCTCGTTCAAGTTTACCTTGGCGAACTTCTCGAAAGAATAGAGCACCCACTTCTCTTTCCTTAATTCTCGCTACACCCGAAGTCGCCTCTCCTCGCGCGTCCGCAGTCACCTTCCTCCCACCCCTCAAGATGTCCGGCGACGCTGATGTCAAGGCTGCACCCCTCATTGTCGAAGGTATGCCCCTCGTATCACCAATTCAGCCTATATGAAGATCTCAATAGGTCCTCCCAGATTCCGAGAGACGGGCAAACACGGACACAGAGGCGCCCCCAAGTGACAACGGTGAGTAGGGCTTGCTTTCAACCACACCCCATGATCCTGTGTTGTTTCCGTGTCCTTGTCGCGTACGACGCGTCTGCACGTTGTTCTTCCTCCGTATCAAAGGTTCTCATTGTTCAAATAAGGCGAGCCGCAGCCCGTCTATTCGTCTTCTCCAACAGAAGACACGACTGCGCCCGATACCAATACCGTCAATCCCCCAGAACCGCCTGAAGTACTCACGCCAGCACCAGCACCAACACCGCAGCCACGTTCCTGGCTCGCGTCGTTATCCCGACGAAGTTCTTCCAGTACTCCATTAAATGAGCTCGCCAAGCAGTCGCCACCTTTGGCCACTGGAGAACAGGCAATTTCCGAGCCTGTCCTGGCAGCTCCACCGCCTCTGGCCGAACGTCTCGACCCCAGTCCCGCTACTACCCCTTCGCCAGTAACAGATCCACAAGTGCCGGCTCACGCCGTTCAGCCGGAAACTGATATCAAGTCTTCGATACCCAGCAAACGCCCGTGGTTTGCACCCTCTTCGTCCTCTAAGCGGTCTAGCAAATTGCGAACTATGAATAAACCAGAGCCGGCAAATGACCCCACTCCAACAAATTCTCCTCCAGCACCGGAAACGCCTCAGCCACCTGTTACGAACATCATTCCTCCGACTCCGCCAAAACCCGAGCTCAGTAAAGTCGAGGGCAAGCCACCACCCGCTTCCGAATCGGTCCCTATACCAACTTCTCGCAAATGGTTCTCTCCCGTTTCGTCGCTGCAGTCGAGGTCTCCTGATGCCGAAACGCGTACCACTTCGCCATTGGCCGTAACGCAAACGGGCGTTGCTTCACCCACGACTCCGGCGTCTATCGATGACCAGGTACCAAAATTACCATCCGCTGGTCCGCAGTCCGAGTCGGTCGCCCCTTCTGTGCTCGTATCGAGTGACACGAGTCAGAACCTGTCTGCTTTGAACCCTTCCACAAGCCGCTTTGCGCTCAGTATTCCGTTTCTTGGACGTCCCAAAGTGCCTCTGGACCGCGCCGCCGTGTCTGTGAAGGATACCGATGTTGCTCCAAGGGTGCCCGAGCCCGAAGATAGTTCCTCGCAGTCGCCAGGGGAAGTGCCTAAGACAGATGGGGATGAGAGTAGAGTTGAGACTACAGGTGAGATTTCGGTCCCAAAATGGATGATAACTCGGAACCAAAACGGCGTCTTTAGATACCGCATCACCTTCCGGTCCGAATCCCGAATCCACCATCAACGCGCAGAGCTCCTGGTGGGGCCTTGTTGGTTGGGGGCCTACCATCACACAGCCTATTTTTCAGACTCAGGATGCACCCTCGATCGGGCCCCCGAACCAGGAACAGGCCAATGAGGTTGCCATGATAGCAGATTCGCCACCAAGGGGTACTACTACTGACGTTTTGGATACCCCGTCTGTGCAAGCCCAACCAGAAGCGCCGGAAACAAACGAGAACAGTGGCGCAGGTTGGTTGTCGCCATGGTCTTGGTATGGGTCGCACAACCAACCAAGCCCCGCGCCTAATCCTGCGCCTATCCCCGCCCAGACCATGGATGTAATCGATGGTGAAGCACAGGCACAGCACCCGGGCAGCGCGGACGCTGATATCAAAGAAGCGCGCGCGACAGTCACCACAGCGCAAATGGAACCCGCGAACCCCATCCAGTCATCCATCGCGACGAACGTATCGGGCTGGGCTTCATTCTTCAGTTCCAAAACGTTGCTCGCTAAGCGTATCACTGATATTGAGTATCGCGAGGAGGGCGCAATGGAGGTAATGGAAATTGACGATGGTGATGAGGAGCGCGCCGGTACGGCTATGCTCGTAGCTACGTCGGAGGCTCGACCGGGTAACGACGCGGCACGAGAGACGCAAGCGTCAAAGATGGGCCCTGCTTCACCACGCTCGCCGTCTCCATCACCAAAACCCAATGTAAAACCCGAGAAGAAACCAGAAGAACTAAAGGGGTCCAAGCGCGTGTCGGTCTCACCTGCGCCGTCGAAAGGATCAGGGCGAGCGTCACCACGAGTACCAGCGCCACCGAACCTCGTATTGCCTACGTGGGAAGACACGTTTCTCTCACCGCCTCGTTCTACCGCTCTGCAACCAGAGACAAGTTCGGCGTTTACGAAGACGGTACGTTTCGTGAGCGGCATGCTCTTCGCAAGAGACGATGGCACGAGTAGCACGGGGAAGGGCAAAGCGCCCTCTCGAGGAGACGATAGAAGCTTTGCCGACTTTGGAAGGGACCTCCCGCGCAGCTGGGACGTTATCGGAGAACGGTTAGATGGCGATATTTTGCGCGGGTGTAGACGCGTCGTGGTTATTGGTATACATGGCTGGTTCCCTGGTACGTCCGCTCCGCTCCGCCGATGTCCGTTTTGCGTGCGAGGGGGCGAATCAGGGGAAGAAGTGCTGATGATGTCTTCGTTCTCTTGGCTGCTGAAATGAACAGGCGCTATCACGCGGACCGTGTTAGGCGAGGTTCGTCCTTATCAGCGGCGGAGCTGAACTCACCACCGCTGACCTGATGCGCGTGTGTCCCTGCAGCCGACTGGCACCAGCAGCAAGTTTGTCACGATGATGTGCCGGGCGCTCGAAGCATTTCAGGAACAGCACCAGGTGCAATTCGAAAAAGTGACGCAAATTCCCTTGGAAGGCGAGGGAACAATTAACAAGCGCGTGGAAAAGTGGGTTACCGTGTCCTGTTCGGTATTAATATAAAAAATTATCGTTTGCTTTTGCTTTTGCAGATTGTATACGAATTTGTTGGCGAACCACGAATGGATAGACGACCTCCATGCGGCGGACGCCATTCTGGTGGCAACGCATTCTCAAGGCTCTATTGTGTCAACTCACTTGCTCGATCGTCTAATTCATGATAAGCACATAAAGACTTCGAGAACCGCCTCCGACCTGTTGGCGAGCGCTTCCGCCGCTCTCCATCCCGGCGGCACGAGCCATGCGGCGCCTAAGGTGCAAAGGGTGTGCTGCTTGGCGCTGTGCGGTATCCATCTCGGACCACTTCGTTATCTTAGCTCAAGCTCCCTCGTGTTGCCCTACATCCAAGTAAGTAATAGTTTCCTTGACGTTTTGAACGCCACGCATTCGAGTCATCTTTTTTTCGTATTTCAAGTACTTTGAGTCGGCAGCTGCCAAGGAACTCTTTGAATTTCAGGTTCGTTTGTCAGACAGCTCGCCGTGCCGTTGCGCCATCATTTTTTGACGTATTATTTCAGACCACAACCAGCGAGGTCTCGAAGAGTTACGTCAAAGCGCTGCGCAATGTATTTGACCATGGTGTAAGTCGAGATTGTTGAAATTTGCCGCCGGGGGCACGTGATGACACATGAGATATCAGGTCAAGATGGTGTATATCGCCTCGCTGAACGACCAAGTCGTCCCACTCTATTCGGGACTGTTCACCGCTGCGTCCCACCCACTCATTTTGAGGGCCCTGTACATCGACGGAGATGTGTATCAGTGCGTGGTTTTTTTGTTTGTTGAGAGAAACGGACTTGGTGCCTGACGCCACGCCACACGCGCATCCCCAGCTCATCTGACTTCCTCTCGAACCTTCTCGTTTTGCTCCTCCGAGTGATGAACGTTGGTCTGTCAGATAGCGGTTTGCTCACGCACCTTTCGGAAGCGACTGCCGGTTCGCTGAGCGGCATTGGGCATTCGTCCGCCTACGAAGAACTGGCGACGTATTCGTGCGTGTTGTCCTCGTAAAAAATTGAAAACGTTCTGATAACGAGCTTCGGCGGGCGCGCGTAGGTTGGCCGTGAAATATCTTTTCATGACCAATGAGGGCAGCACGTCGAACAGTAAACACCCGGAACTCGTTCTGCAACCGTTCGACGCCAAGGTCGAACGCAATGATTACGAAGTGCGTGCGACCCCCCATCCATCGTTCTTTGTGTATCGTATCGGGCCGACTAACGAACGTTTTTCCAGATCCCCTGGGCGTTACGCGATTTGATTGCAAACGAGCGCGTCGCGCATTTGTTTGCGGTCGACTTTGCACACCTGCGCAATGCATTCCCCGATTGGCAACCCAAAACGGCCATTCTGAGAGATATCAAGCGTAAGCTCCAGCCTATCCAACGACTAAATACCAATCATCTTTCCACGGAATCTGGCGGCCCTTCCAAACTTTGATATAAATGTGAAATACGGTACACTCGATTTTGCCCCATTATTATTGTGTTTTTTTTTTCTTTTTCCTTTTCGCTATCCCTCACTCTCACTTTGATTAATATCCTTTGTCAATCATCACCCTCCCCATCGGATCATTCATCATCAATCACGCACCTGTGTAGTCGTACGAAAGTCTTGTTTTCTTTCTTTACTAAAGGACGTGTTTCACGTCTCTGTAGCGAGCGCATATCTCATCACCGTGTCGTCTTTTTGCAACTGCACCCATCATTTAAATTAACGATCACGTAGCAATAGGTAATACACTCGTGCGCATAACACTCCGTTGGGTAAAAACGACCCAGCCCCTTCCCCCCCCCTCCTGCTGCGCACTTTCCACTCAATTACGACACACTTAAGACCGAAAGGCTACTCACACCCACACGACTGGTACGCACTAACGCATACTATGATAAGCGTTCCTATGGCACGGTCGTGACTGTCAATATCGAATTGCCAGGAGCTGTCAGATAGGCAGGTGGACAGACACCGTCATGGGTGTTACCGGGACGGACCTTCGAGGCAGGTACACGTTCCAATTCGAGGTGTATATGATAGAGCTACAGGCGTGTGTGTACACAAAACATCGTCATCACCTGCGGGTGTGTGGAGAAGAAATTGTCCTTTTTTTTTTCTCTATTTTTTACCCATTTCTAATACTTGTAGTAATCACCATTACGAGGTTTACACTTCCCGTGCCTCCGGTAGTCGCTCAACTCACTCCCCGGTTGCGCTCTAGTTGGGTGGTGTCGTCGCCCCTCTCCTGTCAAAGTCAACGATACTCGGCGCCGCAATCACCTATCAACGTGATCATCTTCCGACCATTCGAGCGGTCGAGCACCGCTTCGATATCTGCACGATCGGCGTCAGAAAGACGGAATTTGAATACGTTCAGGTTATCTTCAGGGTGTTCCGAGACGCCCAGGCGCGTGCCTTTGGGGGAAATGAATGAATAGTCAGCCAAGCCTCACCCAAGAACAAAACAAACAAGACAAAACAAGCTTCCTCGAAATTAAAAAAGGGACGGAACAGAACAGGAAAGGGGGAGGGGGGTAATAGGGAAAAAAAAGGGGGGGGTGAAGAAAGGTATGTGGGGAAAAGATAAGTTAAGTTAACTACGCACCGACGAGGACAGCGCCAACGAACGAGTGGTCTAGTACCCATCGCACGGCCACGTTCGCGATAGTCGCCCCGCCATGTCGGTCGCCAATATTCCGTAATACGGCAAGGAGTTGCTGGAACAGGGTCCAATCGCCCCACGCTCGCGTAATGGCGTCTAAATACTGTATGTGTGGAACGTAGTACGTGATGCAGGTGAGTGAGAGAGTCGGGGGCAAATGAGACAGGGAAGAAGGAAAAAAAAATTGTAAAAGAAAAAAAATTAAATGAGGTGGCACATGTGGCACCCGCCCGGTCGCGGAGAGACCGGCCTAGGCCCGTCCTGCCACCCAGCGCTTCTTTATATGTCTACGCCCCGCCCCCGCACCCCGCACAAACACGCCTGCTCCCACACTCACCTTGCGCTGTGACGGCGTTAGAGTGCCGGAATACGGATCAGGCTCGGGCCTGTCAAGCCAGGCGTCTGCGAGAAAGCCTCCGCACTGTCAAGGGGAGGGTACGTGAGTAGGGGTACGTGCGGTGGGGTGGTGGGGGGGAGACCGTACAAGTGTGCCGTAAGTGAGCAGCTTGATGTTGTGCTTCTCGCAGACATCTGCCATACCGTGGAGTGGCCGCGTGTCAATCAGTGAGAACTAAGTGCGTGCGTGAGCGTGTTTAGTAAGCGCGACAACGCGAGAGCTAAGATTCGCAAAATGAGGAAGGACTGTGTGCGCACTTGAACCTGATTGGACACGATGGCTCCAGGGCCGAGTTGCGTGCAGATCTCGTCTGTCCGGACCGCATCGAAATTGACGATACCCAGGGTCGTGATGAGGCCGTCTGCTTGGATGTCCTGCAGATATCGCAGGGCGGTCATATATCCCTTATTAGAGTAATCTTGCCAATAGAACTGCAGAACACAACTCGACACGTAAACAAAAACAAAAACAAAAACAAAAAACTGCGGCGGAGGAGGCCAAAAGCGGACTCAGACACAGACCTGCAGAAAGTCGAGATGGCTGGTACGCATTCGTGTCATGCGCTCGCGGACAGAGGCCTCGACTGTGGAGCGAGAAAGTTCGTCGTCGTGTTGGAATATGCACCATTTGGTGGCTCCGAGTACGGTACGGGGTGGAAGGTGCTCCTGGAATTGCCCCTGGGTGGTAAAAAGGGGGAAAGTGGTGACGGGCGTCAGTAACGGGGGCCCAGGTGAGTGTGGCCAAACTGACAAAGACGATCTCGGCAGGGCCGTAGTGATCAGCTGGTGGGTGGAGATGAGCGTCTGCGAGTGGGGTTCTATTGAACTCTAGTGTGAGCTCACCCTTGGCAATAAAGTTGTGCGGCGCGATAACGTCAGTTCACGGACAAAGAGGCGAACACGCAGAAGATTCACCATATCTGTCAGTCGAGCGCAAGATCAGCGAAAGAGAAACATCGCCGTCTTTTCACACATCTCCTTACCAAACGCTGTATACCCTTGATCAACGTGCCGTGCCATCGCTTCCCGTATCTTCGATGCCGGCGCACTTCCCCACGCCGTGCTGGACAGCTGCCATAGGCCGACCCAGAGACGGGGAGGGCTGAACGGGCCGAGGGGGAAGGTTTCCCAGGTTGTGAGCGATGGAGTGGCGTGGACGGGAGAAAGGGGACTCATTGATGACATGGGACGGATAGATACATGGAAAGTACGATGCTTATATCTACGGTGGACTGCCGGTGTTCGTCCTTAGCCTGAGGCTGAGGGAGAAGGAAGATCCGTGCTTAAGCTCTGGTGAACGGAATTAATATTATTATTTTTTGAGGTTATATTGGGACCAGTTTCCCGGGCGTTCGAGCGTTCGCGTGTTGATCAAAAGACCGGAGCGAGATCCAAACCTCGAGTCCACCATCATCATCTTACCCTTTTCTCCAAATCTCCCGTTTCTCTTCCCTCAAATCGAACAAACTATTCCGGTTCCTCACTTGGTAGCCATGGTCCGCTAACTATCCATCTCCCGATTAGTCGGACCACCCCCTCTGAACTATAAATTCTCCTTCCACATCCTCAGATCTTATATCGACCACTTTCGTCTCACTTCGCTGCCTGCATCCCTCGACACCATGCCCGCTCCATCCTCCGACGCCTTCCACCGCTCACCGGACTCGCGCTCTCTCAACCATGTGTACGTCCCCCTCCCCCCCCCTCCCCCTCACACCCCTATCTGCTTGCTTATCGTACTCACTGGCAGCAATCTCATGGTTGATTCGTTCATTGCCAATGCCAGAGTAGAGGAGTACGTCATGCTTCTTCCCCCCCACCATTGGCGTGCTGACTTCTGGCGCCCATTTGCAGTCTCCGCGCTACAGTACGAATACTGCTCGCTAGCATGCCCCCGAGCACCGCACAAGCCTTCACCAAAGCTGCCCGCTCACGACTAGCCAGCCCCAACGCCAGCCCCGTCCCGCACTCCCAAATCCTCTTCCTCTTCGACGACGCAGACCCAATGCCCACATCCGGCCTATACGATCTATTGGCGCACGCACGCGCCCTCTACGGCGCAGGGATGGGTCTCACCAGCTTTGGGATTTTCGCCTCCATCATGCGCGGCTCGCTCGGCCTCCGGTGGACACCGTACGGCGCGACCGCGGATGTGCTCACGCTCATCGACGGCGATATTTGCCAGGCAATACAGAGCGCCAAAGAGGAGATCGGCTCTGGCCGCGCAGGGGATAGTGAGACCGCACGTGCCAAGGTTGCGGAATTACGAACCGCTTTGAAAGAAAGCGCAGATGCTGTTGCGCGATGGGGTGGTGACTTCCCATTCGAACGCGCGGCGGCGACGCTAGAAGTTTGGAAGATGTGAAACGCATGTCTCGCGCTGTCGTCTTCTATTGAGGTGTACGATCTAGACGTTGTTCTTTATTACCAACAATGCTAATTTTGGCTAACAACAACACTTCGCGCCTAAGTTCCATAAAATAAACCGAATTTCGCCCTCTACGCCCTGTGAGAACTGTAATGGCGTTGGCGCCTATGCACGCTATACCGTAGGAGGCGACCTCAAAAGGGTAAATGACCAAAGTAAGTAAGCACAGGACGGCGCGCTGCTCGTTCAGGGCAAGTCAAATGGCCAACTGAATTCAGAAGAGAGTTAAGACTCAGGTCTGGTTGGATGCGCTGGCGGCAATCTCATTCATTCAACAGGATAGCACCCGGCTAATCAATGCGACACCGGGAGAAGTACCGAGAGAACGAAGAACTAGTCCAAAATAAAATAAAATAAAAAGAAAGAAAGCGAGAAAACCGTTGCGATGACGGCAGCGACGACCGACCGCAGAAACAAGATCGGACGCCGCGGGGGATCCATCGGCGGCGGCGTTGTCAGAGGCCGAAGCGAGGGGCTGGCGGCGGCGCAACATCGGGGCGTCCGAAAGGTTTTTAGTTACCGGGTGTGTGCATTCCATGGTGCTTTCCCCGGATTGGGCACAAGTGTTGGGTCAAAGTCCTGAACGGGATAGGGGGCCGAAGACCGAAAGGAAAAAGAGCGGAAGGGAAAAGAAAAGCGATCAGTTGTCTCGGCTTGCTCATCATCCCTCCTGTGTGCGATTGAGATGTAGGTGTGGCGCAGGCGCGCTCGATTCGATTGCGCGGCGTGACTGTGGTCACACGGCAATTTAATTGCCTCCGAGGCACAAATGGGGTGAAGTCTTACGCGAGCAATCGAACCCGATGAGTAGCCGAAATCGCGCTCTACGATGATGATGATATTCACTGGCATTCAAAAAAAAAACCTGCAAGGATGTTCGTGTGTAGCACAAGCCACCGAGCACAGGATTCAATCGAGCTACTGTTCATCCCTTATTTATTTTTTCTCCGTCAGATCCGATTGAGAGATATCGCCATGACGGTGGGTAATCTCGGCCACCCACAAAAAACCCTTCGGTGAACTATCCTACGACCGCAGCATGAGACCCTAACACACGATGCGCATGGGTCAAACCAATGGGGGACATTGCGCCTTGAGTGGGAGTGTCCAGAAAACAGGTGACCGAACGGTGAGCCTCCTGACATATCCCAAGGAACCCGGCTCAAAGGCACACCCTAAACGTTGGCTGGTCTGACCGAAGATAGAGCAAGAAGCAGATGGCTTCCTGCTCAAAGACCGAGTTGCGTTCGAGCCGCGACCGAGGTTCATCCGCCATCGTGTTTGGGCTGTTGCTTCGGTTTGGAATCACCATCTCCTGATCGAAACGTGAGTGATACACGCACAGCGGAGTGCGGAATGTGCAAGTGAAGCTTCCGCAAATGGCAACAAGCCACGCTTTTCAGCAGCGACCGATTCGGCGTCGGGAAGGGAAGGCGAAGATTTACTCACTTGCTAATACGTCACGGGGAATTAGTAAGTGTCAATGTTAGTTTCGCCGGGTCCATGCAGTCCAAATGGATGACCGGGAATACGTGCCCAGTGCAGCGTCAACTGTTTGAGAGAAGACCAGATGACTAGGAAAGGCTTCATGGTCAACGAGGGACGACGTCGACTATGTGTCAGATCGGAACTTTCGGAGACAGGTTTATCAATTAGAAAAAAAAAATAGGTGCGAGGTTCGGTACTGTAGATGGCCGTTCATCTCGCACAAGGCACCACCACCGGCACGAACGCCCGAGCATTGCCAAGTCTTGTTCCATATCTTGCTGGATTCCACGATACGATGGACAAGGCAATATGTACAGTATAACGCCGTCGGGGAATGATAAATAAACGGACGCTGATAAAAGATGGACAAACGAACAGAACCAGTCCAGTTGACGTAGTTATCATCTCCAGTCCGGCGTGTAGAAAGAAGGCGAAGGTCGATGTGAAAAGCTGGTTCCAGCGAGATGGCCAACACGTCAGAGACAGGAGCCGGAGATGCAGATATGGAAAAGGAATACACATATCGAGAACGAATGGCGCTGAGACGTTAGCTCGCTGAGACACCTTCTCCGGAGAAAAAAGGGGGGCTGATTGTGCATGAGAACAGGATAGTATAATCATACTGCAGGGTTGATGATCAGACGAAGAAGCTGGCGCCGTGTATGCAACAAAGGATATATCAATGTGTCAAGAGCTGACAGTATTGACGGCAAGTGACCAGAATGCTGCGCAGAAAGGAAGAGTCGGGAATCTTTGGCTCGAGAATTATCGATGATCACAACGTCCCATGGGCCATGGAGATACAGATGTCGCTCGAATACCGTACCAAGAACCCCAGGCAGTGGAATTACGTGATTAATAACGTTTTCATTTACCAGTTTCTTCCCAGAGCTTTGTTCCCATAATATCAGAAACCAAGGAACGAGGACTGCCTAGACCTGGGACTCCTGGAGGGGCAAGATGATCAAGTCCGCAATACAGCGACGAGGAGAATATAAAAGCGCGGACCTTCGGTGATCCCCGGGGTAGACAAGCCATCATACGATCATATATCGTATACAGTATTGTCGTGTTCTTACGAACAATTTACGGATCAATATAGAAATGTATGGTGCGGAAGACACTTGAAAGTGAAGGGCTAAATGGTAGCCATAATGGCTAGCGACGACGTTCTCGGCACACTCCGCTGCAGGCCGACATTGCCGACGCGACATTCCCTCAGCACCGACGACGCCTCTGCCACCGCTCCCCTCTTCCCCACCTCTGACCCTCTCTTTCGACCTTGCTGCTCTCGGAGCATGCGGAGTGGGCCTTCTCCATCACCATCCTGACGTCTTTCTCGGAGGGTCCAATTACAGTGGAGAGCCATGGAGGTCACCACACTCAGTCTTCGAACACGCCTGGCGGCGCAAAAACGGCAGATATACGGGGACAGACGAGGATACCCCAGCCACCTTCATTAATTCCGTTGCTCTCTCCAAAATCTCCGCGGAATCCAGCTTTCAGCAGTTCACTCCCTAGTTCTTTGTCGGTTCCCCAGCTCGGCCTGGTGCCTCCAAACAGAACGCCATCAGGAAGCGGTCCTCCGTCTCAAGCACCCGTTTCCCCACACACTCCCCAAGTTCCTTCGGCACACACCTCGGGCGGTACATCATTGCCGTCTTTGCGTTCCCTTCGAAACCTCCTTCCGTTTGGGTCTGGCTCCGGGAAGCCTCCATCGGGCACGCCTGCGGCTGCGTCCGGACCGTCGAGGAGCCCCTTTGCCAGCTTTGCCCCAGTTCGTCGTTCCATGAACGTCGAACGCAAGAATTCGAGCCAGTTTTCGCGCCCGGGGGACGATAGCGATGGTGCCGTGATATCTATCGCACCATCTCCCCCTCGTCAGCCCAGTCCAGAGCGCACTCGTGATGTCTCCCGTAGCGCCGACGCCCATGCCCATGACTCGTCTGACCCATCTCCTCTATCGGAGCCGCCCTTGGATGGTGAATTAGGTACGTGTAAAGCCACTGGCTCACTAGGGACCACCAAATGAACCTATTTCCGCTCCGTTCTAGGTCCACCGGTCGTCATATTCAACCCCGAGCCCCCTCTAAGTTCAGAGTTATCAACGATACTGGAGTCTGACCTCTCAGGGTTATCGAAGCACCTCCCTGCTTTGGACGTATCACAAATAACAGATCTTTCTGGAAATCGGCTCTCACTGAGCCCTGAGGCGTCCCCACCGTTACCCGGGACTGACGACGATGAAATCGTGGCCCCTGATACCTCTGTGCTGGATCTCTCCACCTCACAGTTAAAAGAGGAAGTTATGCATGCGTTAAAGGAGAAAACTTCCACGAATGGGTGGCTCGCTGGAGTGGTTGTTGAGGATGTGGCTGATAGCCGCCCCGCTAGTCGGAACGGTCGAGAAGCACATGAGGGTTACGTTGAAGTGGAGCCAGAGGAAAGCTTACACCTTGACGCACTCGACCCGGATCTTGCGGCGTTGCTCAGCCCCAATCGCGTGAGAGAAACGCAACAAAATCATTTACTTGCAGTTCCAATTCCTCAGAAGCCACCACCACCTAACCCTCCCCCGCGGATTTTCCCCCCTACGCGAGCTGTCACCCCTCAGTCTCGACCCTCACCTTTGGGTTCTTCCCCCATTGATGCTTCTCCCAGCTCTGCAACGGGATCCGCGAGATCTCAGCCCTCACCTGTTCGTACGACCGCCCATCCAGGCCTCGTACGATCAGTACCAACGAGATTCGTACCCCGTCTCATGCGCTCCGCCACAGATTATGCCCTAACAGGGCGTGATCGCGGCACGGAAGGTGTTTCGCGGACACCCTCCGACTCGGCCCTTCAATTAGACGACGAAGCGCGCAGGGTTTCAAGCGACGGTGTATACATTAGGCGCCCGCCTGCTTCGCCTTTGCCTTTAGAGTTTCAGTCACAACCATCGCTACAGCAAACCCATACGGAGCAACACCGGCGTGTGGCCTCCTCTCGCCTTGCCACTCCCGCGCGTTTTGGAGCCCACACGTCGGGCGCCTCCCGGCTCCTGCGATCCGCATTGCCTTCTTCGTCCGCATCACCAACAGGCTGGGGCGGCGATTCCCCGTCACCGACTTCGCGCGCATCCTCTTCCCTTGGGGCCGCGGCGGATCGCTTAAACCGTCCACGCACCAGCGAGGACGGCGGTCGCCCTACAGTTCGCGAACGCCTCGGCTATACACCACGTAGCCGCAATCGCAGCCTCAGCGTTGGCAACAAAGGCGAACGTGTAGCGTCTCCTGCACCCCGGACCGCCACCGAATGGCTTGGGCCCCGCACGGCTAAGGCTTTCGCCGCCGCCGGCCTGCTCGATCGTGACCGTGACCGCGACCCCAGCAATGGAAGCGCATCTCGTTTTGGAAGCGTGCGGAGCCTCGGCGACCGTGATCAGCGTGCGCTGGCCCCGAGCCGACTGGCGCTCTCCGAGGCAGGCTCCGTCGCGAGTTCGTGGCGCAGCGGCAGCGTATCTCGCGCGATGACGCACTCCGACATGACGGCGTCCACGTCGACGGGTGCGCCGCGCACGACGCGCTCCGCGGAGTCTACCGCACCGACGTCGATGTCCAACTCGCGCACGCCCTCGCCGCAGCACAAAACACACCAGGCGGCGCTGCAGGCGATGCAGGAGAAACACGCGATGGAGACGGGCACGCTCCTCGCTGCGCTAGCCGACGCGCAGCATATCGCTCAGTCCTTACGCACGGAGAATGCCAAGCTTAATAAGCGCGTCGAGGATCTTGAGGCTCAGCTCGTCGCCGCACACCATGCACAGCTCCGCGCTCAACCGCCAGTTCCACGCTCGGTCTTCAGCAGGGTCGAGCGCCAAAACTCAGCAGACGCACTCGCTGCACGGCGGTGGCCCCCACCTGTGCCGGCTCTTCCTGGATACCTCATGCAAAATACTCCCAATAGGGTCCTGGATCAGGACCCGGATACGGAGGACGACACGTATCATGATCGCGTCGCTCTGACGCGGCGTGCTAGTTGCTCCGAGTCCGTCTTTGCGCTGCCCCCGCCTAACATGTCGATGCTGCTGCAGGAGCAGCCTACCGGCTCGCGTCGCTCTGTCAGCAGCGTTTCGGTGACGACTGTTGGTGCCCCGACGGACGCCCCTGGTTCGCCACGTAGCTTGTTCTTGCGACCGGAGCATGAACTTCACCTTGGAGATATGGGCAGCATCTGTACCGAGGATGAGGCTGACGATGAGGACGCGCTGTGAAACCCACTCCCCCGACCTCCCCACCTTCCTTTCGTTTTCGACTGTTGATACCAAGTTGCTTCTCTGCTACGCCCTCGACCTAAATGGACTAAGAGGCACTCGTACGCCTTCGTCTTCAATGTGCATAATTTTCTTTGATACCACTTCTGCACCCTTATCGTTAGTTATCCTCACCTAACTTTTTGTATTGATAATGTATTTTGGAGGAACCGTAATCATCCCTGTCTCCTGAGGACTGTATTGGGGCGTCACAAGCCAGGCACGCAGCCAACTAAACCACCCTGCAAGTCCAAAGCAGTTAAGTTACTGCCAGTGGTAGCGGTCTTCTGTGTGGGCTAGGTCGCCGCCCCTCATGACGAGAATATTGCAGGGTCTACTCTTTCCTTTATCGTATTGGTATTGGAGACTGCGACCTGAACTATAAATCCCTTTCTAAACCTGAAAAGGCTTTGGCAGCCTGGCAGGGGTCGGTTCTAGCGCCGCCACTAACGGTGCCCCTCCACTTGACTTAAATTGCTCGTGGTTGCTGGGTGGTCAAACTTATCATATGAAGGGTCTGCGGTCGAAGCGCGCGCCTATCAGGTCCGTCCACAAAGATAGCTTACTGTAAGGCGTTCATTACTTAGTTGCCGTATCGTCAAATAGTAAACGGGTGCAGAAGGGGCGCCGCCGCACGCTTGACCATTAAGGATACAGTCGAAACTCAGCCCTACAGTGCCAGCGACCAGATGTCGAACGAATGAAGTGACCGTGAATCACCGTGAATTTGAAGCAACGAACGGTGCCTGAAGGCATTGACACGCTCGATCACACTACACCTAAGGCAGGGTTAGGGTCGTATTCGGATCACGGACCGAGTGCATACTTCGTGTGATTTCGTCGTATTCGCACCGCAGACGAACACAGCCCGGAAGGGCGTCTAAAGGTTTGGTTGGGTCGACTGAAGTCTGACGATTGTTGCGCCCTGGACTGCCCTGACCTGTCTCATACCAACCGAAAGTGACAAACGGTTATCTTCTTTTTGACTGTCTCACCCGGCTTCATGGACGTGGCTCAAGCTAATGATGGCGATGGGGGCCACAACACTCCACCATCCCCATTTACCGACTCTTCGTCATCCCCAACCACCTTTTTTGCAAGTGCCAGTACCCCCACGACGGATTTGACTTCGCTACCTTCGGAGGCGTCCAAGCCGAGCCTGGAAACCGTCAAAAGATCTCCACTCGGAGTGCCCCCAGCAGTTACGAAACCGTACTCTCAGGCCTCGGCCCTAGATGATATACCCGGTGTTGCCTATGCCCTAGACTTATTCCTAAAGTCCTTAATGGTAGAGTCGGAGGAGTACTGTCACACGAGCGATCCTGAAAAGTGCGGCCCAATACACTTACGCTTCTCTTTGTTTTACGCTGAGAATTGGCGCCCGTCCTAGGGAACGCTTGTACTTCGCAACAGGCTTCGGTCTGATCCAGTGTGTCAAGGGGCTGATGTCCTTTGAAGATGACGTGCGTGAACCATCTCCGAATGGTAAATTCCGCTGCTGAATGCGATTAACAGGACATCCTATCCGCAATCGCTGATACCAAGCACGGAAATGCCGTTGCGAACGAACATCGGAAGAAGGCCGCTTCTCTGCCTTTCCGTCTTGCGAGCTATGTGACTGGCTCTTCTGGCTCCAGCTCGGTCAGCGACATGACTACAGTCGAGCGCCACGCAGAGCTGGTGTATGCAGAAAGCTTGTTTGAAAAGGCATCCCTTTTCCTTACAATGAACCCCTACATGGGACTAATTAAGATCATGTCAGGCCTCTTGGGGACTATCTATTCTGGCGACTGGCTCGGCTTCATCAAAGAAGCGTGCGCGACTTACTCCACCTCTCTCTCCGTGTGGTTCGTTTGACAAAAGGTTTGCTTTTTTTTTACCTCCATAGGCTAAATATGCGATCGACTATGCAAGTGTACCGCCAGCTCGGAAATATCTCGAGCAGATGGACGCCGAGGCGGAGGCACGCGGTGAGGGCCGGAGGACAAATCTGTCGACGTGCACTTCCGCTCTGGCGTTTACCTCGGCCAGGGAATGTCAAATCTCCTACTTAGCCTTATTCCCGGGAAACTAGCCACTCTCGTCGAGCTCTTCGGATATAAGGGAGACCGCCACCTCGGGCTTGCGCTTCTGCAAAAGGCCGGGGGCTGGACGAAGGAGTCCCCCGAACCGTCTATCAGTCAAGGTGCGCCACTCAATTTGCGGCGTTGGCGCTCCGCTGAACGCTAGCTAATCGGAACCCGTCTTCCTTGCAGAGGATGAGGGCGTGCGGCGTAGCATCTGCGACATATCGCTTGTGATGTTCCACCTGTTTATTTCTGGTTTCACGCACGACGGTGTCGACGTAATGATGGCGCAGAAAGTCGTCGAGTGGAACCTCAAGCGTTACCCAGAAGGTAGTAAATGGAATTTATCTTTTTTTTTTCTTTATACTAAATTTTACGTGCTTGACCTATGATAGGTGCCTTCTTCCTTCTCGCACACGGTCGGCTCAATGCATGTCGCAGCCAACCAGCCCGCGCGATCGCGTCCTATCAGAAGGCGATGAGCGTACAGAGCCAATACCGCAATTTGCATCACTTCTCCTTCTGGGAGATGGCCCTGTCATACCTTACCCTCTGGGAATTAGAAGAGTCGCTCAAGTGCTGGCGCAATCTTCAGAAAGAAGCGAGCGTATGTTATGTCCTGTTCGTGATCCTCGGAACGCACACGGGTAATTGAATTGGTGCACAGTGGTCCAAGGCCGTCTACACCTATGGCGTCGCGGTGTCTCTCATACAGCTCGGCGGCGAGGAGAACCAGGCAGAGGCTGTAAAGCTATTGGCACAAGTGCCCAAGCTCCGCCAGCGCATCGCCGGAAAGTCAATCCCGCTCGAGAAGTACGTCGCGCGCAAGGCGCGCAAAGGCCAAGCCCAAGGCGGGAGACTATTACTCCCTGCCCTCGAGCTCACATACGTCTTCCAAGCTTTCACGCGCACGCCTCGCTCGGTGATCTCGGAACGTATGCTCCCGCTCGTAGACGCCGCAATCGCCAAGCTCAAACCGTACGAGGGCAAGCCGCGGGCTTACGAGAATGGCGCGGGATTCTGGGACGATTGGTGTTTGGCGCGCTTGCTCGAAGGCGCGTGTCTGCGCTACATCGCCTATCCCGTACGTTGTCTCTTCGTCTCGGTCAAACTCATCCGCCTGTCTGATTGGCCTGCCCAAAGGACCCCGACGCACTCCTCGACCCGGACGAAGTCGTGTCGATTCCGCGGGCAGAAGCTGCTAAGCGTGCTTGTGCGGCGTTCGAGGCCGTCTTCGCGAATGGGCCCAAAGTCGAGCTCGATCATTTTATCGTGTATTATGCGCGTAAGTAAATAGTGTATATCCGGCTCTTCGAAACTTACCCGCTGCTTGCCGAATAGACTATGAGTATGGGCGCTTGCTCGCGTGCATGGGTGACAAGGACCGTGCCCGCACTCAGCTGGACCTCGTGCTGTCGGGCAAGCATCTCGAGGTCAACGCGGAGGGTCGGAAGGTTCGTCTACAGAGCGTTTTTGTTTTAAAATTTAGCCTCATAGTCCGTTTTCGCAGGGCAAGTACAGTTTAGAGGTATGTTGTTACAGGGTCTGTCACTGCCTTGCTCACCGATCATTTCAGAGCGACCTGAATATGCGCACCAATGCGGCGGTCGAGGCCCTGGAAGGAGATAAGCGACTCTATTCAGAGTAAGTTACTTTTACAGTAGAACGGCACCAGCCGTATTCGAGGAGCGCGGCAGCATCTTTGAAAAATTTGAACTTTGTGATCGATCCCACTCATCATCCAGATATAATTGTTGTTGTTTGGATAGGTGTATACCTGCATCTGTACCCGTTGCTTATTTGTTTGTACCCTGCATGCATGTGTTTTTTTTGCTTAGTGTCCTGCCCCGGGATCGGCCGTAAGATGTGCTTCAATTGCTGCTGCCAGGCTTCTTCGAAACAGAGAAGCTGCTGTTGGTCGTTGGCTCGTACTTGGTGCCGAGACAGCGGCAACAAGTAGAAACACGAATCACGACGTACGTTATGCGAAAAACTATATATGTTGGTGACGGGAGAAACGGGCCTTCGGACTTCCCTATAAGAAGCACGTGTGGCATCTCGTCATGCGCTCCGAGTCGTAGCTCCGAGTCAGAGTCTCAGACCTCGACCGAGACTCAGAATCTATTCGAGGAAGGGCCCAAGGTTAACGCCCGTTAACGTTAGCCTTGTCCGGTTGACCGGGTTCAGGCTGGCGTTGGCATTTTGAACTTTATGCGAAGGGAGGGTGTTCGCCGCGGACACGACTGGATGTGAATCATTTCAAGAATCATTGTCTTGTATGTGTTATGCTTGCCGCGTCTGACTCGTCCGCGACGAAGTTAGTACCAACTGTATGTGCGAAATCCCGAAATTGAATTGAATGCTCGGATACTCGTTCAGAGACGTAGCGGAGCCAACCGAGCAGTCGTTCGACTCGGGCGGTAAAACGTCGGGGTTGTGCTAACGCCTTGATCGTCCTCGCTTTAGAGGTTGTTTCACCGAACACATCCGAGTAGTCTGAGCAGAAAAGTAGGTTAAAATTGGGTGAGCATTACGCCTAAAAACTGGTTCTTTACGATAAGACCAAAAACGAAATGCGCCTTAGGTGAATGGTATGGTGGAGTATGATAGCGTCGTACCAAGGAAAAATGTACAGTGGATGAGAGTGTGAGGAGGTGATGTGAGATGGGATGGGGAGCACTGGCAAGCCGGGCGATGTTGGATATAGTCTGAGGACTGCCAGAATCAATTCGATGCCATGTAAGGCCTGTAAGGTTTTAGTGTGAATGGCGCGGGTTTTCCGGCGAGAACTTTCGCTTCGACTCGGAGCACAAGAACAGAGCGTTTATGACACTGGCAATCGAGACACAAGCAGACATACTAGATGCTTGTTGGCAGACCTCAGCAGCCCTACACTGGCAGCAACATTCCTCAGATTCAGAGCGGAGAGTCGCCGGAGAGGAAACATTATGTGAAGAAGGCCGTCAATGAGGATGTATGCGTTTCGATTATTGTCTTCACTGGAAAGTGCTATTAGTCGGATGGTCTCGCATCTGCCATCGCTGAGAGGACAGGCAGGGAAATAATGACTATTTTAGTCACGTTCACCTGCGCTGGTCACCTGCGATTTCGGCGCTAGAATCTTGACATGGGGCGATGCCATAGGCAGTTGGCTCCTAGGGAGGACTTCCGTCCACTCCATCAGCCATCGGCTCATCGCCATGTCCTCGCCTGCCCAGACACCTATCCCATGCTTGCAATTCAACCAAATACTCGAGGCTGCTTTGAGCAAGTACAAGAAGAAGACCGGGAAAAACATTCTCTCTCACCCGCTTGCTGTTGAGCTACAGCGTTGTAGTTCCGTCGACGCGATCCTAGCCATACTTCAGGGTCAAGCCGAGGCGTTTGAGCAGTTTAGGGGTGGAGACCGGAGGTTGATGGAAGGAATCAGGATATCGGTGGATGTCCTCTCTAAGCTTTCTGAGACACTTGGAGAGGGTGTTAGCCTGGTACTTAAATTCGTGCTGACTCGAAGTGCACACTGATGTTTCCGCGTAGGTGTTCCCTCCTGCAAAAGCTATATTTTGCGGAATAGGTATACTTCTAGATGTCCGTATCCTTCGCCGTTCCTTTCCAGATTCTTTTAGTAATCCCGAAATTCAATAGGCAGCAAAGGATGTGAGCGCAAGCCATGACGCGCTCGTCGAACTCTTTGGGCGCATCGAGGGCTTCTTCAAACGCCTCAAGATTTATACTGCAGCTTCACCGACAACAAATTTCGCGGAGGTACTCGTGAATGTCGTGGTTGAGGTACTGAATGTTCTCTCCATTGCAACGAAAGAGATGGAACAAAGTCGAGCAAGTAGGTTTATTTCCGAAGGAGATCTATCGCGTGATTATTTATATTTCGTTCAGAAACATACATCAAGAAATTGTTAGGATGGGCAGATATTGAGGATGCATTGAAGAGATTAGATAACCTGATACGAGAGGAGCATCAGGCAGCAACGGCTGAGATTCTTTGTACGCAAGTTCCATCACTATTGCCTCCGTCATGGAGGTTTAACTTCATCACAGGGAATCAAATACGACAAGACGTTCGCAAATGGTTCTCCCCTTCGGACCCGTCCACGAATTATAACATCGCGTGCACGAACTCCCACAAGGGAACGACTACTTGGTTCTTTGACGGTAACATGTTCAAGAATTGGGAGAAAAGGGCTTCTCTCCTGTGGGTTCATGGAAAACGCAAGTTTCTGTTATATTTTGCAGCCCATATCCTGACAACCTACCTACTCGCATAGCTGGCTCGGGGAAGAGCATCCTGTGGTCCGTCGTTTCCCACCTGCTGTCGCCAGTTACCGGAACTCACGTTGACCCCAAGTTCCGCAATGATAAAACACATCATGGCTTTGCGCGATGCCGGAGGGCCTACTTGGCCTATTTCTACTTTGACTTTCGGGACGAACATAAGCAAAACCTCCACAACCTCCTCACCTCACTTCTCATTCAGCTCTCCGCCTACTCCAGCGTTTGTTGCAACCGCATCTCCCACCTTTATTCGAAGCACGGGAATGGCACGCAACAACCCAGTGATGAAGCCTTGACGAACTGTCTTCAGGAGGTGCTTGTGTTGGCGGCCGATCACCCAACTTACATCATCATGGATGCCCTGGACGAGTGTCCTGACATTTCTGGAATGCCAACTCCACGAGAGGTGGTGCTTAACTTCGTACAGGACCTCGTTCGCCTGCGTCTTCCGAATGTGCATATTTGCGTAACTAGCCGCCCCGAGATTAACATCAAAGCTGTTCTCGAGCCACTCGTTACTCACGCCGTCTCAATTCACGACGAAACTGGGCAAAAGGAGGATATCACCAGTTACGTATGCTCTGTCGTTTACTCGGACTGGAGGATGCGGGGATGGCGAGATGAAGATAAGAAACTGGTCGTCGAGGTACTCTCTAAAAGAGCGGACGGGATGTAAGGGCGTCGCTTCATTCTCAAGGATGCGTCATCTTATGATGTGTTACACAGGTTCCGGTGGGTCTTCTGCCAGCTGGAGACACTGCGGCACTCGATCCCACAAAACTTGCGACAGATCCTCAAGGAGTTACCCGAGAACCTGGACGAGACATACGAACGTGTGTTGAAAGGTATCAGTGAAGGCAATCGAAAATTTGCCTGTCGTCTCCTTCACTGTCTCGCGGTCGCCATTCGGCCGTTCACTGTCGAGGAGCTTGCTGAAATCCTTGCGTTCGACTTGAACATGGACCCAGAGGGCATACCGAAGTTTCACGCGGATTGGCGGTGGAAGGATCAGGAATATGCTGTGCTGTCGACGTGCTCAAGTCTGATCTCTATCGTCGACAACAACGGTTCTCGGGTCGTACAATTTTCTCATTTTTCTGTCAAGGAGTACTTGACGTCGAATCGCGTCGCAACATCAACGCGAGATGTTTCTCAATATCACATTCTCCCCATACATGCTCACACGATCATCGCGCGGGTTTGTCTCGGGTTCCTTCTCCATCTGGACAATCCTATCAATGACGAGAGCGTGAAGAGTTTCCCTTTGGCTAAATATGCGGCTCAGAATTGGGTCGAACATGTCAAGTGCGAGGATGTTGCGTCGCGCGTAAAGGACGGGATGCAGTCCCTCTTTGACCCTGATAAACCACATTTTGCGGCATGGGTCCAGATACACGACATGGATTCGCCGGTATTTCGAGTGTCGCCGACGAAGAGACCTAATCGGCCCAATCCATTGTACTATTCCGCCCTTTGTGGGTTCCAAGATTTAGTCGAGCATCTCGTCATCACACACCCGATACTTGTAAACGCTATTGGTGGCGGATACGACTCTCCGCTTCTTGCAGCACTACGTGGAAAACACATCCGGATTGCGGAACTCCTGCTTGAGCACGGTGGAGATATCGATGTCCGGGGAAAGAGCGGCCAGACTCCGCTTCACAAGGTAGCCCTATGGTCCCACAATACCGCCGTCGACGCAGTGCGGTTTCTACTCAAACACGGCGCGGACGTGAATGCTCGGCGTAGTGGTGATCTCTGTACTTCCCTGCATCTCGTGGCAAATTACGGAGAACTCAGGGTGACTCAAATGCTACTTGAACATGCAGCGGACGTCCATTCTCAGAACAACAATGGCCAGACTCCTCTGCACTTGGTATCAAGGCTCGAAATGTCTCTGAACGAATGCAATCGCCCCAGTGTTGTGCGACTACTAATCGCGCACGGCGCTGATGTGAGCGCACGAGACACGACGCATATGACCCCGTTACACTATGCATCCCGCTGTGGGAGGCTCGAGGTAGCACAGGTTCTCCTCGAGCATGGTGCGAATGCCAACGATCAAGGCGCTACGCGGACCCCATCGCACCTATTGCTAGAGAGCAACAACAACGTTCACGATGTCCTCATTCTTGTAGAGCTTCTGCTGAAGTTCGGCGCCGACGCGAATGTGCAAGACGAGAACAACATAATGCCATTACATTTGGCACTGCGGAAAAAGTGGTTCGAGATCGCGCGAAAGCTCCTAGAACATGGCGCAAATCCTAACGCGAAGGACGACCAGGGCCAGATCCCGTTGCACTTACTGTTAGAACCCAACCACGACGGAGAAGAGTACGCCAATCTTATAGAGCTACTACTAGATTGCGGCGCCGACGCGAATGCGCCAAACGAGAACAACTTAACCCCTTTACATTTGGCATCGCGCATAGGACGGCTTTCGAGTGCTCGGATGCTCCTAGAATATGGCGCGAATACTAACACAAGGGACGACCAGGGTCAGACCCCATTGCAATTACTTTTAAAGCACGGAAACAAGCTCGATGTTGGTCTTGCACTTGGACGGCTATTACTGAGTCATGGTGCCGACGTAAATGTTCAAGACAAGAAGCACCGAACTGCGTTATATTGGGCTTTAGACCATTGGGTGCGCCCGGTAGCAGAGCTGCTTCTCGAACATGACGCCAAAGTCGACGTGAAGAATGATCAGGATCAGACCCCTTTGCACCTACTGTTAGATGGCAACAGGTTCCAAGATATGCACAGTTATGCACAGTTGTTACTCAAGCATGGCGCTGACCCGAATGCACCCGACAAGAAATGCGCAACTCCGTTACATTTGGCATCGCGCATAGGGCATTTCGATGTTGCGGAGATACTCCTAGACCATGGCGCGAATCCCAACGCGATGAACGACCAGGGACAGACCCCATTGGACCTGTTGCTAGAGAGCAACAACAACACTGAAGATGCCTCCGATCTTGTAGAGTTATTGCTGATGTACGCCACCATCGTGGATGCACAGGACAGGAACAATGAAACTCCGTTACAATTGCCATCGTGTGAAGGGGTGTCCGAGATCGCGCAGACTCTTCGCAACGATAGTGGGGATGTCAGTGTAGGGGACAACATGGACCCCAGCGCAACAACTAGCCTGCTCGCCGCTCAGAAGGGGGATGAAGAGATCCCTCAACCGATGACGCCCAACAGCTCACAGATGCGGCGCAACCGTTTTCGGTTCCCGTCTTTCGGCTTTCGTAGCGGACACAGAGTACGGATTCCGCGTCTCTTGTCTGATATCCCGTTCTGATTCAGTTGTCTATTTTTGCAGAGGTGACACGGGTGCAGGCGCAAGTGTGCGGCAGAGTCTAAGGGACAAAAAGAGTAGCGCAGGCATGTACTGGTGGGCCGAAAGGTCCTCGTGCCTCACGTATACCCTTTCGATTTGATTCGGCTTCCGGACAGTCAGTTTCGTCTTGGATTAATATATTTAATACTGTATACCTTTGCTTCGCTCTCGCTTATGTGAAGTGATTCCGTGGCTCGCGAATGAATTTACTATGGTGATGTCTGGTGAGTCTATACCCATTCCGAGTCGCGTAGCAAGCTGGAAAAGTTGCCTTCAACTGGTTTCCTTGGCCTACTTCTCACTGACCGTCATTCTATGGACCGTGAGCGTTCGAGTTAATAGCTCCATCTCGACACTCAGGCGGGTGCTCAGCGGGTTCGTGAGGCAAGGAGTACAATCCGACACTTCCGGTTTGGGTGAGAAAAGGACGATTATGATTTGTATTACACTTTAGCAGACGCTTCATAGCCTACACGATCTTACAGAAAAGATTACGATAAGTCTAACTTTGCGACTACATAAATGTGATGGGGTGCCAGTGAGGCCTGTGAGGCCTGACGCGTCCGCACTCCAGGCCCTGGTTGTCTTAACTGCGTCATGAAGGGTCTGTATCAGTGGCGGTACTTGCATGCACTAATAAGACCCACAAGAGGCCGCGGTTGGGGGGCTACGAAATCCTTGCGTTGTAAATCTCACCTCAAGGACACCAGTGACAGGAAGGATGCGTAATTGAAGTTCTATTTCCAACAGAACCTAGCATCTCCGGGTCTAAAAACCGGCATGAACACGGGAAAAGCATCGATCAAAAAATAAGCAATGCCGCAGTCGGAAGCGGACTTTGCGAATCTTCTCAAACGCCCCTTCACCAAGGGGACTGTGTATGTGCACCGCTGACAGTCTAGCAACACGCGAACATTTCCGACCGAACATGGCATCAGAAACAGTTGCTCCATAACTTTCCGAAGGAAGGTGACGAGAACCTGCCAGTGAGCCCGCGTGAACACTCCATTGACAGCCAGTCTGAAGCCAATACTTCGGTTTCGATCGCAAGACACATTTTCGAAGGTGAAAGCGCCAGTATACAAATGAGGCTCGTAATGTATCTGGAGAGCATTCGGGTACTTGTCTATCAGATCATTGGCGAGCTGCCGCCGAAAGAGAGCTCTCTTGATTTTTGATCTTCCCATGCGTTATAGTAATGCTTTTCCCTGACGTGCTGGCAGGACGATGCACGGTTCGCAGGCGCAGAACGAATCTCCACCCCGGCGACCAATTCACGCCGTCTCGACAAATCGGTTCCGAGTGGATGTCAACTGGGGTGTCACCAAGACCAGAGGAGTACGCAGTCGGTATTCTTATTCCCCATGGGTACAGAGAGATCTAGCGCTGGAAAGGTGACGTAGAGTCAACGAAGGAATTCTGGAGCTCGCCGTCACGGCATCAAGACTGCGCCGCAGCACATCTGGTCTTGAGTCGGACACCGGTTCGATCTCTGGTTACCGATGTCAAGCCTCCAGACTGTCGCTTTGTCTTGGCGAAAGGGAAAGTGGAGTATAATTACCCAAGTTACACGACGTCTTTTGGCAAGGCCATTGAGGACACAGGGGG
This sequence comes from Lactarius quietus, assembly GCA_015025155.1. NCBI lineage: Eukaryota > Fungi > Basidiomycota > Agaricomycetes > Russulales > Russulaceae > Lactarius > Lactarius quietus. Next base: position 14,409 of record WITN01000176.1, on the reverse strand, counting down.
CGAACACGAGGGAGGCGGAACTCACGGAACTCAAAGTTTGGCTGATTTGATTCTCTGTACCTGGACTCCATTGTTGGTTAGTGCTGGGAGGGGCGTCTCATTTTTCTTATCGTCATCACCACCGCGTCAATTTTCTGCCATGAGTACTCTCCAAGTACCAGGAAAGCTTGCTTAGCAGCTCCACACCGTCCTAGCGCTCGCAGGATGAAAACGCCGGGCCAATTATTTGGGGACTCAAATTGATGCTTCACTCACTTCATAAGACCATTGAAAGAGGTGTACTCACACGTCCATTTCCGTCCATCGCAGGGGCAATCTGTCAGCCCAGAGTTATGGCACTGTACCCTCACCTGTTCAAGGGTGGAGCTATTGGTGTTCTAACATAGAATTTATCATCGTTCCGGCCCAAAACGTCAAAGGGCCAAAGTGAGGGTACGGCCCCAGTGTTTTTCCTGGCCGGATCAGAAACGACTTCTTGGAAATACCGTCAGACGATAAACCCCATCTGCCTCATGCTCTTACCACGTGACGAGATACCAAGATAACAGACGTGTCGCACTATGAAGGGCGGGGCCAGACAAAAATATCTTGAACTGGAAATCATGCCGAATTCTTGTATTTGTCACATGAACCTTGATCTTCGTCGCTTAGCGTTGTTTTTGTTGTCAAAAAGTTGTTTGTTTTGTTTGACAGGTTGTTCAATGTTGGTTGACAGGTTGTTCGGCAAACTCCACAGGTGGCTATAATGTAATCATGATTATATTTTTTCGTCCAAGTCAATCTAACGGGCCCTTGTGCGCAAACCGGGGAGCGCTCGCTTCCCATCGCACGCATCCCGAGATGGGAGCACCCGGTCCTGTTCCCGCATGTCCGCCCGCTTGCCCAAGAGAGCGGAGTGTCTAAGCTGCCTCCAGGATTTCAGGAAGCCCACCGTCTGTGATGAAGGGTGCCACATGAAAGGAGGATTGGGGGGATGGGGGGTGGGTGTCACGTTGACATCGTTTTGTTGCTGACTTCAAAGGATGACAAGGGTTCCGGAGTTTCGGACTGCTTACTATTTGGTTATGACTACGATAGTAAGCATATATTAGTCATGGACACATACGCGTCGCCGGTGCTTGGGATTACCGGTGTTTCAGGTATTATTAGAACGGACACTTACTCATTACTAGTATAGTTGTACTAGGGTTTGGACTTCAGCTGCGCTTTAAAGCCAGCGAGTAACTGTATATAAGCTGTAGTATCAAGACCAAGGCTCGTCAGCTTGGTCTTCTCGAATCATCACCTTTTCTCGTGTATACTAGTACCTCGGGTACTAAGTGATCACTCTTCGCTCTTCATCCTTGTGGACCTTGTCCCTTGTGATTATTTTCAAATACCCAATATCTTCGATTTGGTGTATCGACAAGTTGTTACGTGGTTTCCTCTTGTCACGCCTTCACAAGTCGCCTAAGTCAGGCCAGCGTTAGGTGATAACGCTACATTAAGACCAAGCTATTCATCGTGGCGTCGCAAGATACAACCGCAAGTCGTTGGACAACATTTGGAGAGCCAATTCTCTGGTTTGCACAAAGGGGAACGAGAACTGTTCCACAACGCTTTACCAAAAGTGCAGCGTGGACAACAGTTGACGATATCAAAGGATACTATGCAAGAGATGGAGAAGACGCATTCCTTCACCCAGTTGAGTTTGACAACGATCACCTTTGCTGGGTAGAATTACAGTGGTTTGAAAGGGCCCGAGAGTGGGAAGGACGTCGAATTGCTCCTACCTCTTACGGATTAGACATCCTCATAAGCGAACTCACTCGACCAGAAGCACAGTCACTCGGAGCAATATTACCTCCATCCCCTACCACCATACCCTCAGAAGCAGAAACGGATCGACAGGAAGAACCAGAAACCATTACCATTCAAGAACCTGTGCCCATAGTTGATCAACTAGCAAGGGTCACCGAACAGTTGCACATTAGTCCAGTCATGGCTACCCAAACCACCAATCAAATTGCAGGAAGAATGTTTACACTCGAATGAACTAGCAGATTTACGCATTGCAGGGTCAGATTGACCAGACCCCCCAGATCAAGATCCTTTTCCAGGAAGGGGATTTCCTATCCGAATCCCACAGAACTGGAGGCCACAAATGCCACCAGGTGGAGGATCGCCAGGTGGCAGACCACCAGGAGGCGGACCACCAGGAGGAGGACCACCGGGAGGAGGACTACCAGGAGGAGGACCACCGGGAGGAGGACTACCAGGAGGAGGACCACCAGGAGGAGGACCACCAGGAGGAGGACCACCAGGAGGAGGACCACCAGGAGGAGGACCACCAGGAGGAGGACCACCAGGAGGAGGACCACCAGGAGGAGCAGGTGGAATACCAGGACAACATAGCGATAAGTTGTGGGGCAACGCCCCAACCATATTTACCGGAGATTGATCCAAGGTGGAAGAATTCCTTCTTCAATGGGAGTTATATGAAGGCATCAACATCAATAATCCGATGATGGCAGTACCCTTCCAAAAAGCTATGTTATTCCTCACCTATATACAAGGACCTCACATCACCGAATGGGTAGGATCCATCAGCGCTTGGATGCGACTGCAAGTACAGGTCAACCATATTGACCCCACAAATCCATGGTTATGGGACAGCGTCCAGTTGTCATTCAAACGACAATTCCGTGACACACTACGAGAAGAAAGAGCACGAGCAGAGCTCAGGAAAGGAATCAAAATGGGAAATCAGGATATTGACGCGTACGTGGCCAAATTTGAAAATCTAGTTCGTCTCGCTGGCTATCGGGTAGGTGAACCATTGGTGGTCGAACTATTTGCCGAAGGACTTCCTCGAAAATTATACGAAACCGTATACACCCTGGATAAACCCCAAACGTATGAAGAATGGCGGAATAACAGTATCCAACGTCACGGCGAATGGATTCACATGCAGAATAAATTCAATCAATTCAAAGTACAGGGGACAACATCACAATGGCCTAAAGCCTTCCAATCAAATCGTAATCCAAATGCTATGGATACCTCAGCTGATTGTGCCAGGACTAGAGGAAGATTGGCTAATGCTGAACAAGTATTGGAACAAGATCGAAGGGGTCAACGACCCACGCAACAAATGAGGGGCGCGAACCCCCCTTTCCAACCGAGAGAAGGGTTTTTGAGGAGGCGGCAACCGCCAGACCTAAGGGAAGTTGTAACGTCCCGGGTCATGCCACGTAGCTGACCTAACCCATAAGCGATGGGACGTGATACTAGGGGTGTTTGCTGATTGCTTGCTGACTGATGACCGCGGACTAACACATGATTACCATGTTGATTACTGATAGTATTACCGATCCGATGACTGAGACTGACTGTACGATTACCAAGTAGTAGTAGTTGAGGCGTTCGTATTAGTGGACGATTACCCAGCAGTAGTAGTAGTGGCGGCCTCGCTGATGAAGGCGGGTTGCGCGTTAGTATTATAAGGAAGCTATCGACTGTTGTGGTCGATAGCTTGGATTTCTTGTACAATTCTCGACTTGTTATCCAAAGCCGGTTTCCACTCTCTATCCCTCGTCCTTCGGGGCCGCGTATAAACAGAACAAGCCAACAAAGTACCAAACTCCGCCTACGCGCGTTGAGACGTTACTCAGCCTTCGCGCTTGAGTAGGATTGTTGCTAAGTCACCGCGTTCATCTTACGTTGCCTAAGTCAGGCTCACGTGCGGCTCGCACGTAACATTAAATCCAAGCTCTACTAAAAACCGAACGCCGTGGCAACTCTCAATACAAAAGACGGCTGGGACTTTGTGCCCTATCGCATCAACTCAAGAGAACGAGACGCACCTACTCGATACCTTGTAGGACGAGTAAGGTGGCGACACGTACCAGATACCAGAAGAACCGAAGAAAGCAACATCGGATATTACGCAGAAGCAGCTACATCACAGCGCTTCCACCCAGTAGTGTTCAATAGGGAACGCTGTTGCTGGGTCGAACTCAGGTGGAGCAACACCAACAGCTACTTTGAAGCAACACGACCGGCCGCCGACGACCTCAACATCAATATCCCATTGGTAGACGCAAGACCAATTGACCAACAAGGAGTCATAGACGGCCAAGAGGAGGAAATAAACCTCGACACAGAACCACCGAGGACCGAATTACAAATACGAACAACTACCCCAGTCCCGTCAAGTCACACCAGTGCACGATCACCAACCCCACAAAGTGAAGGAGAACCAGAAAACATCGTAGCGCAGTCACCAGAAATCGACGCGCTCGTAGCACAAACAGCTGAGTTACATATCCCCGAACCGATTCGAGGAATACCATACAGCTACATGACTACCCAGACAGAAGTATCACCACCGCGGCTCGTCATCAACGAGCAAACAGGTCACGTACAGCAGTTACAGCCAGAAGACGTACAAGCTGCCAATCGAGCAATGGGGCCAGATGTGCCCGACGCACCAAGCATTCCAGAAAACGACATGTTCCACGAATTTAGACTCAATCGGAACCGAATACCCTCGCCTGCAAACAGGCCATTTCCACCCGCTAGAAGACCACCAAGCGGCGGAGGAGGACCGCCCAACGGCGGATGGCCACAAGGCGGAGGAGGAGGAGGAGGAGGAGGAGGACCACCTCCGGCAGGACCAGCAATAGCTAACCAGAACGGCAATGACAAATTCATTGGTAATCCGCCACCAACATTCACGGGAGCAAGACCACAAGCAGAGGCGTTCATCCTTCAATGGGAAGTCTACGCGGGCGTTAATGCCAACCATTCAGCCATGAGGAACAAGTACCAGAAAGCTATGTTGTTCCTCACATACATACAAGGAAACGCGGTTAACCAGTGGGTAATGTCCGCAAGCCGATGGCTCATCAACGAAGTCGCCACTGGAACAAACCAATATGACAACAGGTTATGGGAAAACCTCCTCAGCGCATTCCAAAGGCAGTTCGGCGACGTTCTCAGCAAGGAACGAGCCCAAGCCCAGCTCGACGCTGGCATACACATGAAAGATGGAAAGATCGACGACTACATCGCCCAGTTCGAACAACTAGTTCGACACGCAGGGTACAATATCAATGCCGAGCAGACGCTCAAATACTTCACAAAGGGGCTACCAAGAGCGCTGTACGAAACCATGTACCAGCACGACGACCCCCGAAACTACGAAGAATGGAGGGAATCCGCCCTGAAAAGGCAGCAGAAATGGATTCATATGCAAACAGTCAGGGGAAACCTTGACGCATTCAAACCAGGACGTACGACAGGAGGGGCACTAGCTAAGTTGCTCGCCCCACTCAATGACGATAGAATGGACACATCAGCAGATCGTGTACGAGGACGGCTAGCAGGAGCCGAAGAAATTATAGCAAATCACCCTAGGAACAACAGGCCACCGTTCCCACCACGAGGGGGATTCATTCAAAGACAGTTCAGACGAGACCATAGTCAAACGCAGTGTTACAACTGCCAGAAGATGGGGCACATCAGTCGCGACTGCAGACAACCTCGCAGACGTCGCGACACCCAAGCACGAACCACGGAGGTGACTACAGAAGCCTCACAAACCAAGGAGGAGAAAGCGGCGGAATGGCTACGAGGAGTAGCAGGAGACGACGAGGAGGTCAAAGACCTAGTCCTACAACAATTGATGGGACAGGATTTTGGAAGCGCCTGAACCCGGCGGCCTGGGTAAGGGCAATAAATTGTAACTCTGTGTATATTATGCGCTACCGTTCTATGCGAGTACCAGTGTCAATTCGTGCAAGTTACAATAAGGCCGACATCAAAGCGTTGGTGGACTCTGGAGCCACCGACAACTTTATCCATCCACAATTCGTCAAAAGGATGGGATTGGGACAACGGGCATTAGATAAGCCAAAAAATATCTACAACATCGACGATACCACTAATAAAGCGGGGCAGATCACACACTACCTCACGCTCAATGTGGAAACAGGAGGAGCAAAAAAAGAAATGCGATTCCTCATCACGGACATAGGAAAAGAAGACCTACTATTGGGATACCCATGGCTTGCGAACTACGAGCCAAGGTTTAGCTGGCGTCATGCCACCATTGACGAAAAACAACTCCCCATAGTATTACGATCGGTCAACCCGAACGACAGAAGAGCAGTGCTGGCAAGACTGCTCCAGGAGGAAGACAATGACGTGCGAGTTTCACGCATGTTCACTGAAGAAAACAAGATACAAATAATGACCCAAATACACGAGCAAGTGTATGGACGAAGATCGGTGGTTGAACTCGCGATCGACGCCAAACAATACACGAAAGCGGTCGACATACCAAAAGAATACCAACAATACGCAAAGGTATTTGGAGAAGAAGAAGCAAAAAGATTCCCACCAAAGAGGAGTTGCGACCACGCAATCGAATTCAAAAAGGGAGTACCAGAAGCCATTGACTGCAAAGTCTACCCGATGACAAGAGTCGAAGATGCGGCACTAGACGAGTTCATTGACGAACAGGTGGAGAAGGGATACATTCGTCCCTCAAAATCCCTGTACGCATCATCATTCTTTTTTATCAAAAAGAAGGACGGAAAGCTACGACCAGTACAGGACTACCGAAAAATCAACGACTGGACAATACGGAATCAATATCCGTTACCCCTCATCAATGATCTAATCAAAGATCTCGGTGGGGCGCAAATCTTCAGCAAACTAGACGTTCGACAAGGCTACAATAACATACGAATCAAAGAAGGCGACGAACACAAAGCAGCGTTCAAAACACGCCGCGGACTTTTTGAACCAACCGTTATGTACTTTGGACTGTGTAACTCACCCGCTACATTCCAGAGTTTCATGAACGAGATCTACCGCCCCATCATAGCCAAACACGAAACATTAGGAACAACCATACGAGTCTACATGGACGATATCGCCATCGCTACAAAACGACAGCCACACGCTCCAACGAGACACCAAGAAGCAGTCTGCGACGTTCTTGCCGTCGCTCAAAAGCACGACCTCTTCTTCAAACCAGAAAAGTGTACTTTCAGCGCGTCTAGCATTGATTACCTGGGGGTAATCCTTGAAGAGGGGGTAACACGTATGGACCCTGTCAAAATTTCGGGCGTTCGCGACTGGCAATCCCCATCATTGGTAAAGGACGTACGATCTTTTCTTGGTTTCTGCAATTTCTACCGGCAATTCATTAAAGGATTTGCTGCTATTGCCAAATGTCACGATTCCAACAATCGCTGGTTCGACTTGAACCCGAAGGTTTTCCTACTATCACTTCCCAGTCAAGCGCACGGCTTGCAACTTAGGAAATACTCGAAAAGGGCGAATAACCACAGAAGGTCCCCTTATACGGCGTCACTTGAAGATAACTCTTGACACAAGTGAATAATGAGAGAAGAATAGTCACAATGACCAATGACTCTGCTATAAGAATGCTTGACTATGCCTGAGAGGAATACAGGTGGAAGTTCAAGACAACTAAGCTAACGACTACTGGCGAAACCTGCCAACTACTTATAGTACTCCAAGACAGTATTCTAACTGAGCTCGAACTATAGTAAACACGACTCACGACCTAATCTGCCAATGAGAATTGTCCATCAAGCCACAGGGGCTTATCATGAAACATACAGTACATGAGGCATACGGCCTCACATGAGTCAGAGATAAAGACAACCATATGACTCACAAATGACATCAGAACACAAGATAACAAGATAACAAATGTCTCGGCGTAATACCAGCGCATCAGAATACCTTCCATCAGAATCGACCCATACTGGGAATTGTCCAGACCTTCGGCTATCGGGAATCCCGCATCCGATCTCGTGCCTACCATGGTCTTCCATAACTTTCCATCCAACGAGTCCCATGACTTATAGATTAGGTCAGATACATGCCATGACCCGGGACTATCACGTGACATAATCACGTGATCTTCATCCGTCCTGTAGTAGAGGTGCCAGCACTGGAGGGCTCTGCATGAACTAGCATTCCACTCACTAGTTGGGCAATCCTCAACGCTTCTCCTTCTCCAATATAATCTTCTTCGTCTGTTCCTTGACTCCACACTAGAGCGCGTACCTGCTCTTCTTCGTCGTACTCTGGATCTTTGCCTACCCATTTGTGTGCCTCTGGGTAATCTTGGCAGTTCTTCCAATGTTCATGCATACAACGGCGTGTTTTGACGTTGTCCGAAGGCGAGACGATGTCAGATCGTGACACAAACCATTGAACGAGCTGACACGCAAGGACGAACCATGGGAATGGCAAGAACGACAACAAACAGCGTTCGATACGCTTAAACGAAGAGTTACCGAGGAACCCATCCTCGCACACGCGGATCAAAACCAACAATTCGATCTAGAGGTCGACGCATCCGGATTCGCAGTAGGAGCAGTACTACTACAGAAGAAACAAGATGGAAAACGACACCCGGTGGGATATTACTCCGCAACGCTCAACGCAGCAGAGCGCAACTACGACATCTACAACCTCGAACTACTAGCCATAGTAAAGGTGCTGCGAAACTGGAGGCATCTACTCGCAGGATCGCCACATAAAGTACGCATATTTTCGGACCATCTAAACCTCCGATACTGGCGGGATCCCCAGAAAATCAGTCGGAGAATAGCTAGGGAAGTCTTGGAACTGGCCGAGTACAACTTCGAAATACACCACGTCAAGGGAACCGCCAATGGAAGGGCGGATGCCCTGTCAAGACGCCCCGACTATGACCAAGGGGAAAAAGACAACGAAGACGTCACGGTGTTACCAAGCGAACTATTCGTACGAACCATCAAAACCACAAGACCACAGGACGAACAAAAGATACGCAAATGGGTAGACCCACACAAACTAATCAAAGCTGATGGATTGTGGTGGTATCAAGGACAGAGATTGGTCGTTACGGGGGGACCAGACGAGATCAGAGAAGTAATTCGTACCCATCACGATCCCCCAATTCACGGACACCCAGGAATAAATCGAACGACGCAGCTGGTAGAGCGACAATACTGGTGGCCGACAATGAAAAACGACATCACGGACTATGTGAAAGGGTGCGCCAATTGTCAACGATGCAAAGTTAATACGCAAAAAACAAAAGCACCGTTACAACCACTGTTCCCAAAACCAGAAGCGATGCCGTTCGAAGTCGTGGCACTAGACTTCATCACGAAGCTCCCCAAGTCGAGGGGATATGACTCCATCCTCACTATCACTGATCATGATTGTTCCAAGGCGTCCATATTCATACCATGTGTTGAGGAAATATCAGGAGAAGAGACAGCAGTCCTATACGCCAAATATGTGGTGGCGCGATTCGGGTTACCATCAAAAATTATCAGCGACCGCGATCCCCGGTTCGCATCCAAGTTCACGAGAGAACTGTGCCGAATCCTGGGGATTCAACAGAACATATCAACGGCCTACCATCCCCGCACCGACGGACAATCAGAACGGAATAACCAGTGGCTGGAACAATACCTCCGATTCTGGGTTAACGAGAGGCAGGACAATTGGGTGGAGTATCTAGCGCTGGCAGAATTTGCGCACAACAACTGGACCAATGAGTCCACACGCGAATCACCATTCAAATTACTAATGGGATATCACCCGCGCGCTGACTGGACAGATCAGCTATCACCAATACCACGAGTCGAAACAAGACTGAAACAATTGAAAGAGATAAGACAACAAGCGCAGGGACAAATGAAGAGGGCGCAACAGTCATGGGTTAAAAATCGTGACACACCAAGGTACCAGGTAGGAGATAAGGTCTGGCTCGAAGGACGTCATCTACGCACCAACCAGCCAACCACGAAGCTTGCGCCCAGACGACATGGCCCGTTCGCCATCACTCAGGTGATGTCACCTGTCAATTATCGGATAGAACTTCCCACACAGTGGAGCATCCACAATGTGTTTCACACAGATCTTCTCACACCTTACAAAGAGACGGTGACTCATGGCACTAATTACCAAAGACCACCACCAGAGTTGATCGATAACGTGGAAGAATACGAGGTCGAAAGAGTACTAGACTCCAGGAGAAGGGGGCGAGGGCGCAAGCTGCAATACCTAATCAAGTGGAAAGGGTACGCCGACTCCGATAATCAATGGGTCCCATGGGACGATGTACATGCGGACGAGGAGATAAGGAAGTACAAACAAGCCAATCCAACCGCCGAGACTCACATAAAAGCAGTCTTGACAAAGGACGAACCTTCCAACACCTCTTGTAACATGTCCTATGTCCCACTCACCATTGTCGCCATTGACGAGATCCCCTACATCAACACCCTCACCACCTACGACGACAACAACAATGTGGACGACCCCCTCTGCTCAGCAGTCGAGCACGTCAGGGCAGCAGCAGAACGAGAACAAGACGAGCGAGACCTGGCCGAGGCTCGCAGGCGATTTCCCACACCCACAAGCGGAAGAGTGGAGGAAGATGAGGAGGGACTACGACCTGCTGAAGGAGGTCATGACCTCTTGGCGGCTGGACCAAGTAACGAGGATGACGCCGCAGGAGAGACGGACGAGGATACAGAGGCTGACGCGGCAAGTATCGTTCAGCCCTCCACCGCCGTCACCTCCACTACCGCCGTCGATCAATACAGCGACGACTCCTCCAACGGATCATACCATGACGCAAACGTTATCTGCACCAGGTGCGATAACCCCAAGACTATTGCCATTGCGCACCCATGCGCATCCCCCTCGAGTCACCAACACCGAAGAAGAAGAAGACGTCGACATCACTGACGTTACCAACGAAACCGTGGATGACGAAGGAGGAGCACCTCCGGTTGCTGTCATCTACGGCTCGACTGTGGCGGAGGGATACGCCATGCGAGGACTCCCAACCTATGCCGAGGCACGCGACGCCTCACCCATCAATACGCGCCGAGCGAATGCGCCGAGGCGCTCTCACCGTGCCCTATCGCCTACTCCCGGCGGATTCGTCCTCAACAATGGGATGAATTGGGTGCCGATGGTGATCGAACACGAGGGACGTCGCATCCCCGCTCGGTACGTACGAGTACGGATGTGCGACAACCCCGAGGTCTTCGGCACCATGGGGCGCCATTCGCCCACCTACCGAGGGGAGATCCACGCAGAGCCATGTTGTGATATGGGGCCCGCCGCTGAGTACTCTCGCGAGGATCTGCAGTACCTAGGAGCTGACTTCCGGGGACGGCGCCAGGTTGACGAGGCTCTCGCTCGACTAGGGGACATTTCCCTGGCAGCCGAGGTAAGGCGTTACCGCGCGTCCCAGGAAGTCATCAAGGAGCTCGAGGCAGCGATCAAGCGGCTCGAGGACGATATTTTCGTCCATGTCGACCGTGCGCGCCACTCGGCCAAGCGGCTGGGAAGAGCCCACGCCATCCTCAGGGTGCGAGATGAACACGAGACCGATGTCGGACTAACTACGGTACCGAATTGGGTAGTGGAGCGAGGGCGCTCACCCTTGTGAAGGGGGTGATGTAACGTCCCAGGTCATGCCACGTAGCTGACCTAACCCATAAGCGATGGGACGTGATACTAGGGGTGTTTGCTGATTGCTTGCTGACTGATGACCGTGGACTAACACATGATTACCATGTTGATTACTGATAGTATTACCGATCTGATGACTGAGACTGACTGTACGATTACCAAGTAGTAGTAGTTGAGGTGTTTGTATTAGTGGACGATTACCCAGCAGTAGTAGTAGTGGCGGCCTCGCTGATGAAGGCGGGTTGCGCGTTAGTATTATAAGGAAGCTATCGACTGTTGTGGTCGATAGCTTGGATTTCTTGTACAATTCTCGACTTGTTATCCAAAGCCGGTTTCCACTCTCTATCCCTCGTCCTTCGGGGCCGCGTATAAACAGAACAAGCCAACAAAGTACCAAACTCCGCCTACGCGCGTTGAGACGTTACTCAGCCTTCGCGCTTGAGTAGGATTGTTGCTAAGTCACCGCGTTCATCTTACGTTGCCTAAGTCAGGCTCACGTGCGGCTCGCACGTAACAGAAGTTGTTTGTTACAATTGTCAAAAGAAGGGACACCTCAGTCGCAATTGTACACAGCCTCGACAACCTAGGACCAACGTACGAAGCTCAGAAGTAGTGGATGACCGCAGTGAGGCGGGTGAAGATCTTCACATCGCCCAAATGGTAGCAGACGATAGAACAGCTACTCAACAGAAAGACGACTGGCTACGCATGGCGGCCAATGAAACGGACGAATTTAAAGATCTCGCCATGCAGGAACTGATGGGGAGGAAGGATTTTGGGGACGCCTGAACCCAACGGCCTGGGTGAGGGCATTACGTTGTAACGCTGTATACATAACTCGCTTCCGTTCTATGCGAATTCCAGTACTCTGTCAAACCCGTTACAACAAGCCGACATAAAAGCTCTCGTCGATTCGGGAGCTACTGAAAACTTTATAAACGATCAATTCGTAAAAAGACTAGGATTGGGGAAGGCACGACTACCACAACCTAGGAAATATTCAACATTGATGATACCACCAACAAAGGAGGAATGATTACCCATTACGTTGATCTCCAAATACTCACCAAAGGAGATTACAGGGAAATGAGATTCCTAGTCACAGACATAGGAAAAGAAGATATCTGTTGGGATATCCTTGGCTCAGTGCCTTTGAACCAGAATTCAACTGGAAAAATGGCAATATCCGTTCAAACGCCCATCCAATCATTATCAAATCAATTGGGCAATCCACGAACAAACTCACTACCACTCATACTCTTTCTAGCGACGAAAAGAACAGCATAATAGCCGTCCTCAAATCACAATGCTCTATCAAAGGAGCTGCTACGGAAATGGCTATTGCGGCAGGCCCACGCCACAAACAACAATACCAGTCGAATATGAAGAATTCGAAAAGGTATTTAGTGAAGAAGAGTCTCATCGATTTCCCCCATCCCGGGAATGGGATCACGCTATTGAACTAAAAAAGGACACACCTGATCACATCAACTGTTCCATTTACGATTTATCGTTACGAGAAGATCAGGAGGTTAAATGTTCATCAGGAACATTTGAAAAAGGGATACATTAGACCATCAAAATCCCCATACGCATCACCATTTTTCTTTGTTAAAAAGAAGGATGGAAAACTATGCCCGGTGCAGGACTATCGCTGATTAAACCAGTACACTATTCGCAACAATTATCCCCTTCCACTCATCCAAACCCTCATCAAAGACCTTAGTGGCGCTCACATTTACACAAAGCTCGATGTTCGATGGGGGTACAACAATATTCGAATCAAAAAGGGTGACGAACACAAAGCAGCGTTCAAAACACCTTATGGACTTTTCGAACCTACGGTTATGTTCTTTGGGCTTACCAACTCTCCAGCCACGTTCCAAACAATGATGAACACTATCTATAAGGACACAATCTCAAAACATGAACAACGGGGTACTATCATACGAGTATATATGGATGACATTGGTATTGCAACAAAAACAACCCTCAACGACCACATTGCCGCAGTCAAAGATGTGCTTCAAGTGGCACAACAGTACGATCTTTACTTCAAACCAGAAAAATGCACTTTCCATGCTGCATCCCTTGATTACCTGGGGGTAATCCTTGAAAAGGGGGTAACACCATGGATCCCATCAAAATCACAGGCATCAAAGACTGGCCAACACCAACCAAAGTCAAGGACGTACGATCTTTTCTCGGTTTCTGCAATTTTTATCGCCTTTTTATCAGAGGATTTGCGTCGATCGCCAAACCTCTAAACAATCTCACAAAGAAGACAGCGGAATGGAACTGGGGACCGCAACAACAACATGCGTTTGAGACGCTAAAACGACGAGTAACAAGTGAACCGGTGCTAACACACCCAGTTTTACAAGACCAATTCGAATTGGAAGTAGACGCATCAGGTTTCGCGGTGGGAGCCGTACTACTTCAAAAGAAATCTGACGGCAAAAGACACCCTATAGGATACTATTCTGCAATGTTAAACGAAGCAGAACGCAACTACGATATCTACGATCTGGAACTACTGGCCATAGTCAAAGCGCTTCGCCATTGGAGAGCACTATTAGCTGGATCTCCACACAAAATCAAGGTCTTCTCCGACCACATGAATCTGAAATACTGGAGAGAACCACAAAAGATCAGTAGACGAGTGGCTAGGGAAGTACTTGAATTATCAGAGTACGATCTGGAAATTCATCACATCAAAGGAACCGCAAATGGCCGTGCAGATGCACTATCGAGACGACCCGACTATAACCAGGGCGAAGAGGACAATGAAAATGTAATGGTATTACCTGACCACATATTCATCCGAAATACAATGACGCAAAGAATGGGAATGCCCAATCATCCTCAAGGCGTTTTGACAGTACAAGACATGAC